>JAIPMN010004301.1:0-16178 GCA_020650975.1 Apostichopus californicus | reverse complement strand
CATTTCCGGTGATCTGGGGGGTATCAAAACCAGAAATTTTCTTGTACGCTGCGCGCCAACCGATGATGGCGCTCCGCTTAGATAGTAATTCGCGCCCCCCGGGTTAGAAGATCCTGGATACGCCCCTGATGATGTAATGGTTATTAGCCTATACGGAATCGAATGCGAGATTTTCTTTAGGCCTACTCTCTTCGCAGGATATATTAGACCTGCGCTCGACCGGGATTTCCCACATAGTTGGCGAATTATCAAACAAAATTAAATAGAAATTGGCAACAAGGGTAGCCTTACGACAACAACGCAATTTCCTGGAGGCGAGGCATTAAAAATATACCGTTGAAGTTTGACAACAGGTGTTTAAAGACGGTATAATCTGGTTCAAACCAGTTTACCTTGACTTTAATCTTGGCGTTGAGTCAAATGTTATTTTATGGTTTGAAAGCAGATATTCATCAGATAAGTTATGACGGTTTACCAGTCTTGAAGGCAACAACAAGAGCAATTTTGTGTCATTTCTATATTGGCAGTGAAACTTACATTTGATCAACACTACTATTGCCGAATCCACACAGAGTAGCATATATGGCTCCGAAGGGTAAGTATACCACTTGATTGTCTCCCTCGTTATTTTAGGTATTTGAGTATTTTACTTGTACCCCCAAAAGTATCAAGCCTGGCGTTGATTCTTTCTACATTAACTATTATTTACACAATGTTTGTGCCGAGTGTGTGAACCGTTCTTTTTTTTTGTGGGGGAAAAACTTATTTTTGTGGGGACAAACAGAATTTTGTCGGGCAAAAGTGCATCACGATTATATCAAAACAAGGCTTCTATTGGCTTCTGAACGTTTATGGAGTGAACGAACGACTTTGCTGGAATATTGCTAGAATGAAACGCCAAAAAAAAATAAAGCTTTGTGGCACATTTTGAAGTCGACAAAGCGTAAATTTAACCCGAGGTCAAGCGTTCCCTAAAATCGTGTGGTCAATTGAGTTCAGCTGTTTTCCCCTCGTATCTGCCTGCCCCCATGCGTATAGTTACTGCCGCCTATATATACAGTGCTTGTAAAGGGATATTTATTATTATCTTCGTATATAATGAATCTGCAATGGTACCCGTATATTAATGCATCTATGATGGTATCACGTGACCGTTAGAGTTATTTTTTCAAGAGTGAGGTGTTTTCCAGAAGGTATATTGCTTTTGCTGTAGCCTTTATGTACCGTCGAGATTTTATAAAGGGGATAAATACTTTTATAACATTTAGCTTAGTTTTTCTCTTTTATATGATCAACAAACTGTGTACATTTCAGTGCATGTTTGTATACTTTCTCTATTATTATTTTTGGTATTTCGTTTTGTTATGTTTTGTACCTATTATTATCATTTGTTTTTATTTCAAAGAAATTTCTTCAGACGGTTTAATTAAGGTCTGCTGGTAACAATATCAGACGCAATAGGAAAATAGATTATTGCATAGTAGGACATAAGATAAAAACTTGTTACCACACATCGTAAAGCCCCCCTTTGGTGCTTACTTTATAAGCGTTTATGGCAGTGCCATTGGTACCCTCGTTATATAAACATGGCTCTGCCGCTCTGTCTATACATAAACAGATCCGGGCGCTGTCATATCTAGTTTCGTGAAACTAGATAATCATAAAGGTACCGTGAGTTGATCACTATAGTAGTACATACAATTTCGTTCGTAATTACTGAAGAAAGGATCTTTTGAAACAAATTTTTGTGAACTTTCTAGCCCCAAACTTTATTTTAAACTTGTTTTTAATCACCAAGTTAAGTTGTGTTTTCTAAGACACTTCTTTCGTTTGGTCAAACTATTAAAACACCGTCATGCGACCGTGTTTCTTTGATCAAGAGATATGTCACAGCGCCAAAAGTACGTGCTATACGAAATCTATGTTTTGATCAGTGATATGACTTTGGTTCAGATCTGTTAAAACGCTGGAGAGCCACATAAATGTATACATATAGAAACCATAGAAAACCCGCTGACAACAATACGCTTTGCAGGTAGCATACGCCAATTAAAAGCCCAATTGACTTACACACTAAATCACAAAAGTAATGTGGTCTTTAAGTCTAGATAGAAGTTCTCACTAGCTAAACGCTACCCATCACTGGAGAACTGACGTTGACCTTTCATGGCACTATAAATTTCCGCATCATGACCGAGAAGATTTTTGGCTATCAGAGTATGATGTTTTCGTCACTTGTAAACAAACCTCTTCCCTCAGTAGTAAACAATTTTCGCACGCTGCTCCTGGGAGGCCTAAAGGGGTATAAAATTGCCTCAATATTTGCACCACAGGTACTTCCATTCACGCTCTTCAAGAGATTCTGATTGATAACAGGTCAAAAAAGATGTTCTCCTGCTGCTTTTTAGCACTTTTCAATCGGACGGATGGATATAGACTCTAGTAGGAGTATGCCACCTGCAGCTATTTGAAGGTCGCTCAAAAGGGTGCCTAAGTTATAGCAACGGTGTTTCGACGAAATCCTGATGTTATCGTCAAAATATGTTTCATGTTCACATATAGAAACACTTGTTGCACTAGGTTAGCTCGAATTTGGTGGAAAAAGATATATTAGTTGAAATGAATAATAACAACTCATGGGTATTTAGCCCCTGCTGACATAGTGACGATTCTTACGTTTGGAAAAAAATCCTAGCATGTTCGCAAACGCACATTCTTACGTTAGGCCCTTAACTAGATACGTCTATATCGTTCACCATGTTAAGTTTGATTAGACCGAAATGTTGGAGAGACCGTGGCTTTCCATAAATGTTTGAGCCCCTGGGAGCAGGTACTCCGAGTTGGTGGGGCACCGACAGAATATGGAGGGGCACCAATAATTAAAGGAGGGGCACAATACTCATGTGCTGTTACTTGTGCTGTGAAGATTTTGTTCACATGATGGTGGAATAAATTAAGGGCGTGGGCGAACACCAGTCTGAAAGTGGAGGGGCATGCCCCCTGGGCCCAGCCTTGCTATGTGACTGCTGGGGAGGGGTTCATATGTAAATGGAGCCATATAACCACCTCAGACAAATGCTCAGTGAATGATAAAGACTGATATACACTACTGAAAGTCATTTTGAGGTAAAAACTTCTTTCCTCTAACATTTTTATGGATTTAAGTCTACAAAGCTGATGCGCTGTGAAAGATCTTCGAAATGTTCAGGCGCGGATCCAGGGGGGGGGGGTCCAGGGGGTCCGGACCCCCCTGCTCTTGGCCCCCAAAAAAAAGAGAAAAAAAAGAGAAAAAAAAGAGAGAGAAAAAAAGAGAGGGAGAAAAAAATAATTAAATTAAACGCCAATTTTAAACATGTAGGACGTCAGAAGGGCGGTTATCCTTACAAGTCAGCCAGGTGTGTCTTTTCCGTCAAATGAACTATAGTGTGCACGCGTGCTATACACGTGCCAAAAATGCCTAAAAATCTCAATTTTCAGACCGAAAAGTTTCAAAATTGAGGTGGTGTTCGAATTTTTTTGGGCGGTGAGGTGGCAGAGCGGTAGGCTGCATAGGATGCATGCGCCAACGAATTCTTCTTGAGACTGAGTAGTTTCAAAACTGAGTAGTTTTTTTCTCATCAATTGAGAAATTGCAGACATGAGATCCATATTTTTAGGCTAGGTACATGCAGCTTAGAATACTCGGGAAGTGCCGTTTCCGGCCATCTGGGGGGTTTGTAAAGCCAAAAATTTTCTGGTACGCTCCGCGCCAACCGATGGTGGCGCTCCGCTTAGATAGTCTTACGTTCAGGCGCGGCTGGACCAGTCAGACCCCCCCTGTCAAAAATCCTGCATCAGCACCCTGATGTTGCTGTATATTTTTAACTGCAAAGGTACCTCACAGTAATCAAACAACCAATATTCCATTATTGCTGTGTATAAATGCGAGCTCGTGATCTTATTTGTGTTGCAAGTGGCTTCTATCTATAAATTCTGTTTGGAGAGCTTCATCGGTTTGACATCCATTTTAAACTTCCATTATTTTGCTCACTTGCTAGCAGGATTATTGGATCGGCTGAGGTCTGGAGAAAATGTAGTTGTTGCAGAGGGCTACATTTTCAATTTCGAGAGGCGAGGCTACCTCCAGGCTGGAACCTATACACCAACAGTAGTATTGGATCACCCGGAATTAGTCAAACAACTTCATGAAGAATTTGTTAACGCCGGAAGTGACGTAGTCGTAGCGTTTACGGTAATAAAATGAATTGTAAAAATCAATGTGAGGTCACCATGTCTACTATCACTATTTAAAAAAACACACTATACTGTAGCCACACACTGTACTATACCATATATAACTCGACTGTTGTGTCTAGCTTTCGATATAGTCATCAAACCTTCCCATGGTCGTGTAACTGACTGAACGACTCACGAATACTCACTGAAAATCGAGGCTTTTTTTGTTGGTAAAGTCGATTTGACTGAAGCCGAGGCGACTGAAAAACAACTGCATAAATATGGATGTATTGTAGTCGAAAGCACACGCACACTGCCCAATAATAATTATCAATGACTATCTACGCATATCCGATTCCAAGTCGGGCTCCATATGTCAGTAAAACCCGCTGAGTCTGCAGGATTTCGGTGGGTAGGGGGGGGGGGGGAATGAACAACATTCAGTAATGAAGTTTAAGTTTCGTAGATTTCCCAGTAAACTTAAAAAACAACCCAACAAGATCCATTTAAACAGCTAGTGCAAGAAGTTGTGTGTTACCATATAATTCAAGATTCTCACCATTAACAGATAAAAGACAAGTAAGTTGATATAAAAGTCAATAGAGAATAATGGCTATAAAAGCATTGCCTTGTGGAGTTTTTTGCTCATGTTTGCTCATAAACTGTTGCTTCAGATACTTTATTCTTTTCAGAGGTTATTATGACTAGTCCACACAATATACACGATAACAATATCAATGCTTTCCTGTAATATAATTGCAAGTTGTGCAGCTCTAAAGCTGCTATTTCATGCTTCGATTCAGCAAGAGGAAAGGGTTTTGATGCCAATGTAACCATGTAAGAGCTGTGTGTGTATTGTACTATAATTATAAGTATAAAGTTCTTATAACTTACCCTAATTTCAGGGTTCTAGATTTTCTCAGTATTAATTCATGAGGTTGTAAAGTTGCTTTGGTGTACAACAGAGGTCGTCTTTGACAGCCAATTACTTAAAACGCGTCATGTTGAGACAAAAAAAACCCTGATTACCATTTCTAGAAGAGATATAGTACCATCCTGTTTGTACAAACAATTTCAGGAGGGTATTTTGCCTTATTTTTAAATGACAAATCCTCAAACTTTGGGATTTTGACAAGAAACCATTTTTGCCTGTTGTGCTGTTCCATCTGTTTTTGAGCCTTTGTATCGTACTTCAATGTCATTCAATTCAATACTATGCAGATTTCAATATCATATAAACAAATAATATTTGCAATGTACTATCTGCTTCTGGTTAATTCACTTAATTCACACACTTTGTTTTGGTGACTTATTTTTTGCCTTACTCAAGAGATCAACCATGATGCTAACCAACACGAAATCAATTGTGAATCCTGTGTGTGTGTAAATATACATATTTACAGACATCCTCGTCATATATCGTATCGTATTTATCTCAGTATTATGCACACCGAGAAAAGATGGCGTTGATTGGACGGGAGGCTGACCTCGAGAAAATGAACAGAGATGCGCTACGAATTGCGAAAGAAGTCTCCGAGAAAACCAACACTCTTCTCGCAGGTAACATTTGTAACACCAACATCCACGACGTTGTAAATCCAGAAAACAGGGCGAAAGTGAAACAAATGTTTAAGGTAAGTGATTCTATGATATGCGTGGATGTGGCAGGCTCAGGATTATTACTGAGAAAGGGCATGGGGAGGGGGAAGGGGCGGATATGAGCCAGAAGAGGGTGAGGGATGGAAAGGTGAATCATCGACCTGGCAACATCTGAGCAAATCTCAGTTAAATTTGGCTTATATTTTACGAAAAATCTTTCAGTGAGATAAATGTTTGTCAGTAACTGTCAGCCCATCCTGTTCATTGATCCGCTTCATATAAAGAGTTCTTTCCACGAGAACCACCATTTTTCGTTTGGCCAATATTTTACCAAGTCTACGTCTACGACAATTCGTCAAATAACGGTTGCAATTTATCAAATTAAGGCAATCTTGTACTGTTTTCACCACGTTAAAGGTTAATCAGACAGTAAATAACGACTTCGCGTCAAACCGCAACAAATCGTCGACCAGAAAAGTTTCCATAATAGCAATAATCACATGCAAAAATGCAAATTTGGAACTTCATTACTTTACATGAAACTTGAATTTGACTAATTGTGTTAACTCTCTATATATCCTGGATGGATTTTCTTGACTTAAGCGGTGGGCACAAAATTAATTTGATATGTTGTTCACGCTGTCATCACGCTGTCATCAATCCAGGTCGTATTTCTATAAAAGTTTTAATTCTAGAGAAATTACCCACATTACAGGAGAGGTTCATCAGTTAAAAAATCTGGACTATGCAGTCTACTACAGGTCAGTTCCTCAGATGCAACTCAATGGGAGAAGAAAATATGTTTATGGCCTCCAATGACGCTTACAATGTATCACAAGATTGCCAAGAACAGATGGCGGTGAATGTATCATCCGATGATGCTTTTCTGTTTATATAAAGCAAGGGCGTAGGAACCGGGGGCTGGGGGGCGCCCCCCCCCCCCCAGTGAAAAATATGGGGGGCGGAAGTATCATTCCGCCCCCCCCCCCACCCCGCTTCGCAAGTCAGAAAACCCCTTTTTCATTTCCAAATGAGAAAAAAATCTCATTTGGAGCACCAAATTGCATCTAAGGCCAGGTGAAAATGCAAATTTTTTTACAAAATGGAGTGTGTGTTGAAGTGTGCTATATATTGCACCAAATTGCATCTGAGGCCACCTGGAAATGCCAAAAAATTCCACACCCCCTCCCCTTAAACCCCTCCCCAGGCCGGCCATCAGTCTGCAGCCCCTCCCCCCCCCCCACTCAAAAGTACCTTCCTATACGCAACTGATATAAAGTTAAAAGAACATGTGTCGGTTGAGTTATTATAGAATTTATATAACGGTAGACTAACATCAATATTTAGTGCTGCGCCGAGAAGCCGACGTCAACATCAACTAACCTTTTCAGGAGCATTCCAGGCATGTATCATGTGTTAAAGGTGAATAGTTGTATTGAAACTTTACACACTTCAAAGTTTTCTCCATTATTTGACTACGATATGTCATCTCAAATCTAAACTTCTGCATAAAGCCATCCTTTAAAACTAACACGCAATGGTGTTATTTTCAGGCTGCGTTTCATGCACGTTTATTTATCTGAATGAAGCTGTTGTGGGAATGAAATCTAAGATTGCAATAAAACAAAAAAACAAAAAAACATTATAAACAAAACAAAAACATCAAAAGATAAACACATATGTTTGTTATATATTCTAGGAGCAAATTGAGCTAGCCGTCGATGAAGGGGTTGACTTTGTGATCGCTGAAACCTTTGTCGTATTTGAAGAAGCAATGATCGCACTGGAGGCGATTAAAGAGTTCGGAAAAGGTGAGCAGCATACAAATGTATAACATACTGTTAAAACAAAAACCGTTATATATAGTTTAACAACAAAAACAAGTGTTGTCAGTTATGTTATACTGGCCGATTGATATAAATATGATATATGTTTTGTCGATTTAACTTTCCACGATTTTATCGCAATTTCCCCTTGAATAACATTATCTGAACTTCATTATTTCCAGACCTTTTCTTAAGTTTTAACTCCTCTCGCAATTCTATAGGAGTACCATCTGTGGTTACCATAGCAGCACATCTTCATGATGGCGAGCATGGGAAAAACCTGACGGTAGATAACGTTGAAATATGCGAGGCGATGAAGAAACTGGAGGCTGCCGGGGCTGATGTGGTGGGGCTGAACTGTGCCAATGGACCTGAGACAATCTTAGGCTACATGGAACTTATTAGGAACTCTGGCGTTAAGGTATGTTGTTCTATGTATAGGCTATACGGTAACGTCATGATAGTCAGAGCACAAACGACGTTTGGAAATGTTCTGCCAACAGCATCGTATAACATTTTGTATGCCAACAATATGAAGTTTTCAAATTTGGTGGTATTTGTGAATGAATCTGGCAACAGCAGAATGATTAATGACGTCATAGCAAATTTATGAAGAACGATTGCTGTTATGACATCACAGACCCCCTACTGTGATATATTCCAAGGAAGAATCGAGGTTTTAGCCTGTCAAAATAAGTTCCATTCAATCAACCATATCTTGAGTTAGGGATAAGATATTTGATGGCTTCCCTGCCCCCCCCCCCCAAAAAGGGGGTGGGTAATGCGTGCGATAGTTTTCTTTCCATGTAAGTGTCACATCGTCTGCCACCGGAATATCCCTTTTACTTACAATTTTCCTTTTTTCAAGTGTTTGTCATCTACGTCGACGAGGGTTTGTAAAAATTTCGACAAAAACGTGGTAGATTCAACATTACAGTAAACGTGAAGTCACACATAAGCAAGCCCAAACTCCCCTAACACGAGTCAAACTTGATCGTCCTCGTACTAAACAAGAAAGAGGCTAAGTTTCTTTCTGTTCAGGCATATATTGATGTTGTTTTTACTATTTTAAGCACCTTGGATAGCAACATGGACGTCACAGTTGATTTCGTAAGGTTTGAGACAGATTGTAATACTGTAAATATAGTCACATTGAAATGAAGAAACTTTTCGTTTCATCAGCGTTTCTTTACTTTCCTTGCGTTAGATTCCTCTTGCCTGTGTTCCTGTTCTCTATCGTACCAGTGAGAAGGAGCCTACGTTCATGAAGCTCACCGATCCCAATACGGGTAAGACAGTCAGTGTTACAATCAGTCTCAGGGTTGATGAATGATTAGGGTGCGGAGAGTGTGGCGGAGGGCACTGGGAGGAAGATATGGTTTAAAAGAGAATGGGCTTGAAAGTGAATAAGTGCTGACCAGCTTCAAAGTATATGGTTACATAGAAATCAATGTACAACAACAGAACGAAATGTGAAATATTTTTCAGATTAGAACTTCCTCGTGAACTGTGACCTAATCTTACGAACAGTTGGTTAACGATCGTCTCTTTGGTAGTGGGGTATCGAGATCAAATGTAATATGAAGTTAGGATACCGTGACCAGGTTAGAGACTATAAAACCACTAACATTCATTTGCCTGTATGAATGTACGGTATTTGGGTAAACTCTACATGGGGCATTTCCTTTTCCCGTATGGAATGCCTAATAAATAATAGTCAGTCCACTTTCCTGCCATCTGGACTATTCTCCACACGGCTTTTCGACTCTTTGAGATCAACTAGTCTACAGGATTATTCCCCGTTTATTACAGTGCTTTATTGTTATTCAAACTATAGCTTTGTTTTTACCACTTAAAGTAGCACTTGGATTCACCCCTTGTATCATTTCTATTTATACAGGGGACAACGTGTTCCCTAGAAACCTCGATTGTGCCCTGTGTTCAAGAGACGATATATACAAGTTCGGTAAACGGTGTCAAGAGCTCGGAATATCGTACTTGGGTCTGTGTTGTGGTAATGCAGCGTCATACACACGGACCCTTTGTGAGAGCATCGGAAGAACCCCTCCTGCATCTCAATTTTCACCAAAGATGGAACTTCACTGTTTCTTTGGTAAAGATGAGAAAGTTTACAAGAACCACACTAAAGAGACACTGCAGGTCTTCGTTGAAAGGAAATGAAGCCAACAATAACTGAACAGCACCGCAAGCCTTCCTATATCATCATCTCATATCGTCGTCATCGTCATGTACTGTAAAATTAACATCTCGGGAATCGACATTGATGGTATATACTGCCTTCAATACTCATGTTACAATGCCAGGTTAACTCGAAACGTAAAACGCAATTCTTAATTAAATAAAGTTTGAAACGTCGAGATAAAACTCGACAGGAGTATAAGAAAGGGGAAAATAAATATAAATTATTATTGTTACGGTTGGGAGAGAAAAGGGGAACGATATGTCATATCTTTTGTTGGAATCTATCTCCTCTCAGAATCACGTAGAAACACAAAATGTGCCGTTTTTCAATACTGAACTTCTCGAGGCCGTATATACCGTGTCCAGACTATATGGTACAAGTTTCACATTAACACTTTCCTAAATTATCATTCTTATGACGTGCCACCAGTTTTATCTCCCAATTAAAGGATTTAATTAAAAGTGTATTATTTGAAACGGATTCTCGTGTGATCTCTTGCTATTCCAGAACAACTTATTTCAACATGGACAATGCTTTTGTAACCAGAGCATGATCTGGTTAATGTGTTGTATAGTTATCATTTTCTTTCATTTTCCTACTTTTGAGTTTATTCATTTGAGCATTTCCCTTTCTTTTACTTATTTTTGTTTTTATTCATTTGACAATGAATAACCTTTACTTGGTAGATTGAGGAGATTCTTAATTTTCAATAATTTCCTTAAATTTCACTTTTATTGCTAAATACTACATGGCAACAGTTAGCAGTCAGGAGGCCCTGTATGACCTGTCTTTTTCTTAAACTAAATAATTTTACTGTGTGGTCCCATTTTCTAGGAATACATGAATGGCTCAAAGAATCTATCTCTTTTCAGAACTGTGGGCATAATAGACAGTTAAATAACTTTTTTGGTTAGATAGGAATGTTCTTGGTGATAGATGATTATTTTAAATGTACCTAAGGACACCGAAACCCATTTATAAGTTAAGTAATGTGTCTGGTAAATTATTTATTAAGTATTAATTGACAGCTGGTTGGTCACTGGACCCCAGATACCAGGAAGTGGAGGGCAAGCTGGTCTAGAGTAAGAGGGGGGGGGGGAAGTTGAGACAAAGGTTAAATTATGAATATTCAGTGAACCAACCTTTGTGTTTGATTGGTTTAAGGTGGTCATGTGTGAGTTGCCCTGTGCTATTATCATGGGATGTAATCTTATTATTATGGGATGTATTCTTATTATTATTGAATGTATTTTAGGAATTATTGGATGGAATGAAAAGGGTATGATGGTAGGGGGACAAAGTTAAGAAAAGATACCGAAGCCGAGTTTGTAATAGTTAGAGGATTAGGTTTGTGATGGTTGGGCACGAGATCATAATTATTTTCTTAGACTTACTTCACCAGTATTAGAGTAGAGGACCAGTATTAAATAAATTAAGCAGTTAAGTGGACACTTGAAGCCATTTACCCATATTTAATATAAGTTTATCACCCGAAGCTGTACCCATGGACCTATATTTCATCCTGTGCTAATATTTGGCAACCCTATTATTAGTTTTCTGTTGTAATGGAACTATAACTCCCCATTTTAATTCTACGTCCTTGTTTGGATCCGGAAGTGAACCCCTGCGATGACCCAACCCCAGTGATGAACAGCCCCCCTAGAGACCGAGACGCCTCAAGAGGTTATTTCCCCGAGTCGCTAGCTACCCAGAGAGCCACACTACCTAAGAGACGTCCCCAACTAAGTGAGCCGCCCTAGTAGTTTCCCAAAGAGACAATTTCGCTTTCAAATTGTATTTGGTCGACCCGCGCCGCGATTTTGTTATTATTTTGTTGGGACTGATAATTATTTTTTCCAACAAGTTCAGTGGAGTCGTTATAAGAAGTAAGAGTTCCGAGATATGTAAGTTACACCCATTTATATAATTTCACATTTAGTTTAAGTAACCCCATTGATATTAATACAACGTCCATGTGCATAGTAAACACACCACTTTGCCTTTATATGTTTTTTATTGTGTGTGAGCGTTCCGCCTTTTCAAGTTGTCCCCACGATCTCAGAGTAAACCGGCCCTACCCTCATGGAAAAGTGCCACTTGTAATTTTCCCAAACCTAAAAATATATTTTGGCCGGCTACACTTTATACAATTTAACTGCAGAGCGAATGAAATATACTGCACACATTTGGCAGAACTGTGTGGTGAGTGTTAATATTATTTCTCTTCATTGCGTTAGAACATACACAGTGAAACGCACTTCCCTGTGGTCTCTCATCACGTGCAGGGAAACAACATGAACACCCAGTTAACATTGACATGATGTTATCATGTCTATGGAACATGGAAAACGTGCTATACCCAGGGTGATATTGTGCTGGTCTTGTGCTTGCAGTTCATACCCGATGGGGTTCAGTTTCAGGATCGAAATTCTAATCAGTGGTCTACTGGTATATTTACAACAACAAAAAAGGAACAAAGTGCACAGTTACTAATTAAAGAAATCGAACCTTTAATGAAAATATCGGCTAATTGAAATGCATTACCTCTCAGCTCACCTGTACTGTATATACTACATACAGTGACGTAAAATCGTAAGCAAAAATATAACATTTCATCTCGTTAATTGCTCTGTTTTTCCTTTCCTTGTTTTTCATTATATGTTGCGCTTCTCTTTCGTTTGCTTTCCCCTCTGCAGAAGGAAGTTTGTTTCTTCAGTTTTTCATTTTTCTTGTAGAGATAATGTCATTCTGAGTGATTTTTGTAAAAGTGGAAAATTTCATGAACCACCATATGAAACCCCTAAGACTGGGAAGATTACGTTCCATATCTCTCTTATATGATGTTACCATTAAAACAATCGAGGCTAATCAAGCAAAGCGGCTGGATTATTTAGGTATAGCACACATACAATCGTCTCCTGTGACGTATAGCACAAATCAACATGAAAAGGATAAAAAGAACTTTGTGGTCTCCACAAATTTAAAAAGCATTAAAGAATTTACATGCAGAACTGGTGTTGGAATTTGTTTTAATTAAATGTGCAATGTCTTGATATGAATCTTAGAGAACACTTCGCAACACAACACACTAAAGTAACAATAAAGAACGAAGCAGACTCCGGTATAGTTGATACGATGAATAATAATCCAAATGAAATAAGTCATATATAGATTGGGTTTCAATATTTGACCATCACAAAATGAAAAATATGTAGACTATTCCTCGAAAATGACGTTTTTTCGCCAGTTAGGTTAATCAATCCCAATCAATTATCTATATAGATATAACTACATTTTGCCCTTTCTTGTAACAATATTTTCCAAAGATTGCTTGGAATGATTTTTGAATACTCTCTCGTCTTTTCCAAATAGGCAATGCACTTCCATGCGTGGTGAATACTTCGAAGCAGGCGGCTTCCTACCGATGCTTTCACAGAGAGTGCGAGTATAAGCGGCGGCGTTACCACAGCAGAGTCCTATGTACGAGATACCGAGTTCATCACACCGGCGACCGAACTTGTAGATATCGTCTCTGGTACACAATGCACAGTCGAGGTTGGTGGGAAATACAAACTCACCTGAGGGGAATATTAAAAATAAAAATAATAAGATAAATAACACAATCGCGGAACTGAGCGATATAAAGTGCAATTAAAGATGGTTTAAGTTATTTTGTTCAAGATTTTTGTTAATTTGAGTCTTGTCAGGAAATAAAAATTTGTTCAGTTTTTGACGACATTGTGCCATAACGAAGTAAAACCGTTTGACATTTTGTGTTTCTGCCCATACAAATTTGATGAAACAGGTAACAGTCATAAAAACTGAAATAAAATCAAGATATTTTAAAATGTTAGAAAACGTGAATATTTTATCAAAAACATTAGAAAATCCCACCTGATTTCGAAGATAATGAACAAAGTAATGGTTATTCATGCACTAAAATAATGAACATGATAAAGTAAAATGTCCTTGCATATGACGCAAAGTCAAACAGTAAAGAGGTTTTATGTTGTGGAAGTCGTTCATATAAGACACACACGTCCTTTAACTCTGGGGTAAAGGTGAAGCATGGGTTTCCCTAGAAAGTGGACCTCATCCACGGATATCTTACCAGTAACAGGATCCGTTAATAGCATGAACGTATTCTCCTTTGGCGTGGTGCGGTAAGGCACAGGGACACATGCAAGTGGAGCCTAGAAGAGAAAAGTAGTTCATAAGTACACAATGGGTAAAGTATGACGATATCGTTTGCCGTCATTTCGCTTTATATCCGTTGTGCGATGGAATGAACATTTCCTGGATGTTTTTCAGTTTGCTTTCGTAGTGCCCATCGCCCGTTCGAAGTGAAGATTTACCTTTAAACAACCCGTTCTGGGCTAGGTGTATATAGTTACCTTGACTCCAGCCTTCTTGATAAGTTCCATGTACGATAACATTGTATCGGGGCCACTGGCGCAATTCAGACCGACAACGTCGGCTCCGGCAGACTCGAGTTTCTTGATTGCCTCGGTTATTTCAACGTTATCGACCGTCAATAGTTGGCCCTGCTCGGCATTATGCAAATGTGGTGCCAAAGTAACCACAGAGGTTATTCCTTTATACAAGAAAATATATGGAAGATATTAAAGTCATTGGTTTAAGGACTAGGACCATTCCAATCGCGGAACACATAAAATGATAGTTCAATGAAACTTAAAAGGTAACCGCATTTAAGCAAGAAATTCTAACTAAGAACAATGTTATATGAGAACAATTAAAAGAAAAATCTAACTCGTATATCTTGATAACGTATTCCATTCATTGTCTGCATTTAACATTTTGAAATTTCTCGACCGCCGTGATCGATACCGTAGTTTCTTCTACGGCCGTGAAGATGCATGCATGTCTTACAACCGGCCCACACACACACACTGAACGACTGATGAATTTTTAAAATGATCAGTCGGCCAGTTTGCGGAGGGCTTTAAGGCCTCAGTATGCATTCAATCGCGACAGTCTTAACAAGCTTTTTTTCAGTGCTATTGTGTTGCATGAAATCACACCATGCCGATGATGCACTCTTTGAAAACAGTTTGGTCATCTTCGCCGAAATCGAGCGAATGTAAAATTTAAACCAAAACAAAGGTGTCCCGTTCTTTGTTATTGTTTTTTTTTTTGTCGTGAGGAAAACAATAATCGGACGCATGCATTCATCTCGACCAAAGCAATAACAACGAACGGAACCTCTTTGTTTTTGGTGTGAATGTTTCATTCGTTCGATTTCTGCGAATAGGCCAAAATGTTTGGGAAAAACTAAATCGTCACTTATGATTGTGTGGCTATTTACTATACTATAGTACCAATAACGATTGTAGAGTGAGGGAACAGTTCGTGATTATGATAGAATGCATAATGGTGTATTAAATAACACTACGATTGACCCCCTAATTAAATATTTATCTACTGATAGTTGTTTAACGACGCTCCATAACTGACTAAGATTTGCTGGTCATATATCGGCATCCCAAAGACAAGTCTCAGCTGTTGCTATGTTTTATCAAGTTACTGCGGACTGAGTGGATATTTCTATTTACCTTTGCCGTATTCCTTGATAGCCTCCACGGCTATCATAGCCTCCGCAAAGATAATGAAAGTCTCTGCAATGATGAAATCGGCCCCTTCCTCGATGATTATTTCAATCTGTTCCTATTAATATAAAAATGTATATAGGCGTGCAGGTATTTACTCACGGTCCGTTCGTACTTTCATTAAAGTCGATAACCCGAGTACAAGACAACCATTCCTCCCACCCACCCAGGTAACCACCCGATCAGTCAGTCAGCCATATGTCCATCTTACTCACCTGTCTATCAGCCGCCAGTCAGCCAGAAATGCAGTCAAGCCCACGCGAATTTACGAATGCGTTTCTTTTATAGCAGACTGGAGGTAATTTACTGTTAGGCAAATTGAACACTTTCCCTCCCACCCACCAGGTAACCACCCGATCAGTCAGCCATATGTCCATCTGACTCACGGGTGCATCAGCCGCCAGTCAGCCAGAAATGCAGTCAAGCCCACGCAAATTTACGAATGCGTTTCTTAGCAGACTGAAGACATTTTATTGTTAGGCAAATTGACCAACTTAAAAAATTAAAGTGAGGAGGATTGCCAAACCTTGAACATTTTCTTCACTTTTTCTCTGTTGACAGGATCTTCAACGTCATAGATGTTGGTGTTGCATATATTACCAGCAAGGAGGGTGTTGGTTTTAACTGCCACACCTTTTGCAATACGGAGAGCATCCCTGTTCAGTTTTTCAAGGTCAGCTTCGCGATCGATTAATGACAATTTCTCAC
>JAIPMN010004300.1:0-27148 GCA_020650975.1 Apostichopus californicus | reverse complement strand
ATAGATATGTATCGTAAAATGTGAGTGTGTTCAAATGCTTTGCCAGGTGGGACTCTAAAATTACAGCAATTGTGGTCCTAACAAAAACACTGACAATGCTTTGGTATTCATCACATTATTGGTTTTATTAAATAAATTAGAATAGGTGCCTCGTAGAATATCAACAATGAGTTTCAAATGTTGAACTAAAGGTATTTAAAACCACAAAATGACAAGGATGAATGGCTGGCTAAACAAGTCTTTACAACCCTGTGTGAGAACACACGATCATATAGACATCAAGCATTTTTTGAAACCTGCACATGTGCTTAAACGCAGCACGTTTTGTCATCGGCTTTTTTGTTAAATTGCTCTGAACCCTATCAGCATGATATTGCATTCTAGCACGATGTCAAAAGTGAAAATTTTCACATATCATCTCACACTGAATGGGGGGCTGTAAACACGTCGCTAGCCTTCCATACATGCAGTCAATGGCCTTGCGTAAGTTTCGGCAAAAAGCAACATCTAATATACATATATATCTCTAGGCAAATGACCTCACTGGTACGAGGGAAAACCGGTTTCACATCAACCCACCTGCCCCGACCCCTGGTGAGACAAGATGTCTAGTGGGTCACTTCCAGCGACGTCTGACTGAGAAATCAAGCCGTTCTGTAGCCGGCTCACCTCAATGGACAGTAATATGCATTTTATGTCATAGATCTGCCACGTTTTATGTTTTGTTATATTTGACAGTTCCCTCAATTGAGACCAACTCAGTGCATGGGAAGGGACTTATAGTACAGTACAAACATAAAATAGAAGGAAAAAGAGATATCTACTGAATTTACTGAAATAAGAAAATGTTTCACAAATCTGCAGAGACTCAAACTGAGTCACCGGATGCACATATCCCAAACAAACAAGGTAGAATTTATCATCATTGAAGAAAGAGGAATATATGCCAGCCTTTCAAAAGAAGCATATTTTGGGGTTTTCTACCCTTTACATTATCGGTGTTTTGGAACACGTTCTCTCAAAATTCGACACAAACGTGACCGAAAGTTCCGCGTCGACCTTCCCCCCTTCCTGCCCTCTTTGTGCGAGCCGCTGGTATGACAGAGGGGGGTAGGACACGCATGCAGGTTAGGTCGGGGTTCATTACAATTATTTCTCATAAAGTATATAAATACATGTATGTAAATGAAAATGTAGTCTGACTGTATCACATATGATAGGGATATATGTTACAGTATGTGTGCTACATGACTTCTGGCTTAATTCTATCGATAAGAGCTGTACCATGTCCCCAATTCAAGACACCTGCCAGTAATTTCATATTTGGATATATACTGGGACCTCTCTGTATACAGAAAACCTTTATCGACTTTATTATAGTTATAGTCTTGACTAAATTTTAAGGCAGTGAGAACAGATTCTGCAATATGTATGTGCATGGGTACTTCCACACAAAAAAAAAACACACAGTATTGAATTTCGATTCACAGTGTATTGTAGCACATGGTGGTGCAAAAGTTGAAAAATTTGCATTTGATTGTATTACCGAATTCACCAGATGACATGTATTCAAACAAAAAGTTCAACTTGTAAAGGAGAGCTAGAAAGCTCAATCCCATAGACAACTGTTTAGATAGCCTTGTTTATAATGCCATTGTACTAACACAATAATACATTCATAGACTGAATTCAATGAGCCATTAGTTAGTAGTTCGGAAGAAGAACAGTTCACGCCGACAGACACCGTGAATGACCAGCGGGCGGCACTGTTCCCAGTTCAATCAATGCAGACTAACACACAAACGGTGCTATAAATGCTGCACCCTGTGTCTTGCCACCTATACAGTACTAACTGTATAGTACAAAATGCCTGTAGCTATAAAGGCAGGTCAAAGGTGAAACAGTGTGGCGATTTTAAACAATTTTATTAGTAACTGTCTTTTAGAATTAATTAGAATTAATTAGAATTAATTAGAATTAATGAAAAAAAATAGAATTAGAATTAATGGAAAAAAATTAGAATGGGGACAAAAATGAAAAAAAAATTAGAATTAATGAAAATATGAGCAGTATGTTTATCTTCCACTCTACAGTATACATGTTGTATAATAATGTATGTTTGTATTTTGAAAGCTACACTCGTCAATTGTCTTTACAGCGGCTCAATATTGTTGCTATGACGATGCTCGTATATACCTTCTACAAATTGGCTAGAACTTTTTGAAAGGGGGTTTCAAATTGGATATCAAACACATTGCAAAAACACAGAGCTACCAGTGGCTTTCAGAACCTACAATTACCACAAAGTCCAAACACATAGATTGAAGATTTACTAAATGAGATGATTGGGTTCCAAGAAGACAGCAAGCCACTTTCCACATTCTATTCAATGGCAGCCAGATTACCAGACTGCATAGGAGGATGTATTACAATATTTACCATTTTGAAAACAAGATTACATTACCAGGTAAATCAATGGGGCCACTAACACAATGCACTAAGAGTACCACCTGACAAACACCGTCCCTTCCTGACCCCATCATGACCCATCCATCCCACACCCCTAGATCAACCTATTTAGCACTCAAAGAACCAGTGTACACCGTTTCAATCAAATAACAATACACGAGGTGGGTGGTATGGGGGTGGGGGGGTGGGGGGGAAGAAGCATGTGCTGCTTTATGGCTGTAGAAAGAGAGTTAATCCAAACAGATGAGACATGAATTGGTACATGCAGTGCATTCTGGTTTACCTTATGCCTACTTCAAAAGCTAAAAATAGATATATTTGTTGTCAAAAGTAGCTCAGCATTTATCCAACATCTGTTGTTACACTTACTCAACAAACTCACATTTAACTTTGCATTCAATAATACAACAGGTAGCTTTATTTGCTAGCAAGTGTGCATGCAACATGGTCTTGTGAACCCCACAGCAGGAGTAAAGGAACCAACAGGAACCTACAGGAACCGACAGGAACCGACAGAAGTGTCAATCCGCTCTGCCTTTGATCTCCAGTACAACAGAAACATGTCCATGGGACATTTTGACCCCAAGTGACACATTAAGAAATGACTCATCATGACCGGGATTTACCTTCAGGTAGGTCTGGCTATGAAAAGGCCTCTGATAACCCTTCAAAAGGAAATCCCCCCACTTTGGAAACCTCTTTAAGAGTTTGTTTGCTCAGTTCAATAATACAGGTTCTTTCTCTTTTCATGACTGGCAGCATTAGTAAGAGCTGTGGTTTAATATGTTTACATATTTCTACCAAGTCTCAGTGAATCATATCAAAAGTTTCAAGATAAGAGATTTGTTAAAATACACCCCCCTTAGGACAGTCATAATATTAATACCCTGGAAAGGGTGAGTATTGCATGGCCGTTCTTTGTTGCCCACTGTTTGGGGTTTTGGGGTTTATCACAAAGAGAGTGGTTAGAGCCCAAGAAATATTAGTTTTGTTTTCTATGAGTAATGGGGGAAAGATAACCTGTAATATGTTAGATGTTATGACTTTCACTTATGAAAGGAATTATAAACAAACAATAGATAAGGAGGGTTAATAGAAATTCTGACTGATAAAGAATATTTGTGAGGGGGGGGGGGGGGTGAGATGGGGTTTTAAGGTTATAAAGAGTGAAGTTGGTGAGTATAGCTAAGTACTGTACTTCATGCATGTCATATCAAACCAATGAGTTCAAGTAAAATTGCCCTTGGAATGAGTGGGTGGTACACATGCAAAGGCTACTTACTACAGATGGAGTCACAGTATTTGGCAACAGCATCGATACAGTAATTTGTATTTTCAAATTCAAGTCATCAAAAGTACAAACCATAAAGGATGTAGGGATATATTATGGTTTTTGGGGGAAACGTTTACTCTATTAGAGGGTTACTTTAAAATGATAACCTGGCAATATATAGATACTACATTTTCAATATATGCCTCAATTATGAGAATGAATCCATGGGGGCCTGTCACAAGCGGGTGTGTATGGGGGGCATACACATAATCATTACAATTAAGTCTACAAAATTTCAAACAGAACATAAAGTGAAGCAACAAGAAGCATCATTTGAGTACTGAACTTTAGCAAAATTCTGAGAAGACTGCCAAGCATAGCATAGCAAATAAACATCCCCTTCTTCATTCATAAATGTCTGATTAAAATGATATTCTCAAGAGAGAGGTCTTACTAATAAAGTGCTTGGTAAATTTATGAGGAGAGATTGTTTTACCTGATGGTCTTTGAAGTATGATCTGTTTTTGATTCTGTTTTATAATGTCACAGTGGCTCTGGGCATACTGTATAGTATGTATGTACCAGCTGGAGGTTTTACTGTGTGGGCAGCAGTCTCAGAATAGATTCCCATAGTTACTGCATCAGTCCCCTAAGCTATGAAGATAGTGTAACATCTTGGGTGGTATTGGGTACAGATGTACTGTACAACACTTCAGGGACCTACAGTACAGTTGAAGGGAATGTGTGCAACGACTCCGAAATTAAATGCTTACATAGCCGTATTGCATTAAAGGCATTGAAGACTCGCCCCAAACCGTGTGCCGCGCTCAGAAAAAGTTAACTTTCCATTGCTTGCAAATGACGTTTGCTTCTTGTTGCTACAAAATGCAGACAATAATGAAACGTGATACCTTGTTATCTTTTATCTAGACCTGAGATGTCCATCGCTGCTATGTACACTGTGTTGTGGGTATTGACCGTAGCTGTATGTATTGACTGTACACTAGTGTCTAATTACCGACGGTAGCAAGCTGTGTGTGCATTTTCAGGGATCGATGGTGGTGTCTAACACTTCTGTTACACCATGAGACGTTTCTTTGAGCGCGAGTCTTTAAGTATTCTTTCAAGTATTAATAGTGCACTCTGAGAACATATATTTCTTGATGTTGCATATATGCATAATATGCATCATATCCATTGCAGTGCATATTTTCATCATACTCAGAGAGAACCTTTGTGTTCTAAAACTTGGAAAAACTGACACACGATAAGCACTGTATTTTATTACTCAATGCTTCATTTTGTAGTCCCTAATGTGATGGGACACAAAAATTGCTAGATATGCCAAATTGGCATCAAAATTGCCGGTCCAGTTTCAAAAATTGCACCATTTCGACTGGGAAGAAAAGTGTCCAATTTTGATCAAAAATTTATGAAAAATTTCTGACATTATTGGAGCTGACATTTACTGATATATCCATAATGAGACAAACCATAAAAAGCAGGGTGTGGAGGGGTTAGGGAAGTTTTTTAATGGAGGGATTTTACTAGCATGCAAATATAACAGGAGCGACCATTATCTGACTTTCTAGCATATTTGCTAAAAAACTTTAAAGATTAAAAATTCAAGCATGTTGCTAAAAATATGAAAAATTTTCTGACAATAATGGAGCTGACATTTACTGATATATTCCTAAT
This sequence comes from Apostichopus californicus, assembly GCA_020650975.1. Lineage (NCBI taxonomy): Eukaryota > Metazoa > Echinodermata > Holothuroidea > Aspidochirotida > Stichopodidae > Apostichopus > Apostichopus californicus. Next base: position 21,708 of record JAIPMN010004300.1, on the reverse strand, counting down.
GAGACAAACCATACAAAGCAAGGGGGAGGGGGAGGGGGGTGGGGGGAGCCACGAGTTTTGAAAATTAAATTCAAACATGTTGCTTTAAATATGATATCTTTAAGAAATATAACTAAGTCTGACATATTTTCAATCTACATCCATCACTCTTCGCGTCATATATCAAAAATTGTAAGCCTCATCTTCCTCCTACAGTAAGGCCTAAGGACACAGATCACATCAAACCAGACCACCACATTCCTAATTTGGTAAAGAATGTTCTCTCCTCTAAGATAAAAAAACTTAGAAAGACCCTCAATTCCCTGGACATCAGAGATGGTTTTCACAGACAAAGCTGTCATCAATTTTGAGGAAATGTTTCTGTTTTTGATATCGTGGTGAATACCGATTGATGACAACATCCATGTCTACGATTTCATCTCGGTTTTGTTTTCGTAATTTTTTTCTTCTTTTTTTTTCCATTGAAATGAAATAGTTTCTTAGATGAAAGACACCAAATCACAGAATAATACAAATACAATATAGTAGACTATATATGACCAGACACATGTTATGTGGATAAGTGTGGTAAGAATTGGGTGTAAATGTCATGATTTTGACATAAATCACCAGCATTACAAGCATTCATTCCTCAACTGAGAATCAAAGCAGCCATTTTAGAATTTAGGGTCTCTTTAAAGAATTTGTCAGGAAAGGGATTTACTCTATTGATGTTAATTCCACATTATGTGATTTTAGTAATCAAGCATATATACACATGATCTACAACAAGGTTTCCAGGGCACTTTAAAGGTTAACCCCTTATCCTACCTCCACCCCTTATCCTACCTCCACCCCTAACCCTACCTCCACCCCTAACCCTACCTCCACTCCTTATCCTACACTTCCACCCCTTCCTTTCCCTTCTTTTTCACCCTCACCAACATTAAATAGGAGCTGTCAGAGAGGAAAATGTTGAAATGTAACAAAGTTCATAATTAGACTTTTTAATTAGAATTGTTCTAATAATTTTGAAGGATACCGAGGCTAGGCCACTTTTCAGCCCATGAAGCAGAAAATTAATGTTTCCTTATTGCATCATACACTCCCACAGATTAATGTCAGTACTAGTTGTGCACTAACAACTACAGGTGAGGAGTTCAAATAGTTGGTGACCTTTCATTATCAACCAAAAAATACTCCAAATCTCGAAGGATTCAGCGAAAGTTATACTTGAGTAAATTGTTCTGTAGGACATCTTTGAAGGTTCTCAACTTCCCTTTTTTGGCCAAAAAGTCAAAATTGACCAGTTTAAGTCAGCCCCAGTGGTTTAACAAGAATGTAATAAATTCAGCCCCAACTGTTATGCAGAGTGGGCTTGGCTACTTTAACTCCCCCCTGCTAGCAAAATATCGCACTGTAGGTGTAAAATCGAGTGTAAATTATGCTGCTTTGAAAGTTCAACAGACTTTTGATAAGATTTTACTCATCTGTCATGATATTAAATTTGACAACCTACTGTAGTACAGATACAGTGGGACAGGGAATCATTTTTCCGGTACTGCATCGCAAATTGCTATGCAAAGTTGGCAAACTGCTATACAAGTGCAAAGATGCATAGCAGTGTTTTGTACAAAGGTACCATAGCATTTTGTAAGGGAATGAGCCGTCAACACTGCTACACAAAATTCAAACCTGTAGGATATGCTCAAGCCACTGACAGCAATATCAACACCACTTAACACTAGGCCTACAGTACCTCCTATCTTGCCCCATCCTCTCCCTCTTCTCTCTCCCCACCTCTCTCTTCCTCCCCCCCCCCCACACATCTTCTCTCCAAACTATATCAGGGACATTGCAGATGCTGCAATCATGCTGTTTAAGTAATTTTTTTATATCTCTGGCATCTTATAAACAGATATATTGAAGCATGCAAATATGTCAGAAAAGGGAGACTTACTTTATATTGTATCCATGGTTATCAGATCACCGAATGCCCCCCACAAATTTATCAAGAATTATTTACATTCCCTTCCAACTTTAGATAAAGGCTATGACATGAGAAGATGACTCACTTTGACTCTTCTCATTTTTGGTTTCCCAAAAGGGAAAACTATGGAGTCACTCTTAATACCGATCTTGCGAAATTGTGAGGGGACCACAGATTGCAACAGTCGGCAATGCCTTTGACATGGATCGCATAAGTAGCTCATGGTTATATTTGTCCAACACGGCAACATACAGAAACGCTGCACTCAAAGCCGAAGTGAATTAATCGGGTCACATATCCCCAGTCTATGCATGCTAAGTTCTTCAATGCTGCCCTCACTCCCTTTTGGGATACATTTCAGACTGGAGTTTTGATTTTCAGTTTCATCATAATAAACCACAACGATCTTTGAGATTTTGGAGCAAGACCAGAAAATAATTTAAAGGGTTTTTCTCTTTAAAAATCTTTGAAATTGATGGGATTTAGATACAGGTGACCTTGTAAACTGTCTACAAATTAATCTTAACGAGATGAACAGTAAACCGAGGATGGATTGGAGAAACAGGTTCAACTCTCAAAGTTTGGTGGCAAATTTCACCAATTTATCAGAGTAATACCCAAAGGAAAGCTTGCAATAAATATTTGTCCAAATTCCAAAATAAGGAATACTTTATTGGTGCTTCCCACCAAGTTAGTAAATTGACTTTGCAACAGAGGTATTTGTATTACTTTCCATGTCCTTAAATTTTGTTTGTAAAGACACTTTGTACAGTACCGTTAGAGGTTCATTTCAACGGACGGTTTTGACTTAAATTTCATCATAATTTGAAATCAAATTTACTAGATTACTAAAGCTTCTTATAAGATTATGGTATATAATCCAACATCAAAGCAAAAAAGAAAAAGCAACTCTTTTTTATTATTTGAAATAAATTTACTAGATTACTAAACCTATATCAACAGCTTTGTTATGAGCTTATCGCATATAATCCAACATCAAAGCAAAAAATAAAAAAATTCCTGCTCTAATCGCCCAGACATTATCAAACACCAACACCTTTAACTGTTCAACTCAACTTTTGACATTTTCATTATTTGACATGAAATTCTGCTAATACGAAACCTATCAACAGCTTTGTTACGAGATTACCGAAGATAATCCCAAAGAAAAACTGCTCTAAAAGCAGCTATCTGAATACAGTCGTCAATTAAATTAAATGGGATTGCATCGTCCAATAGAATCAAACAAAAATTGATCAAAGTCTGTCACAAAGGAGCTCCTTTAACAAATATACAGTACTATATCTAGCCAAGTGAAACTAGTCAAGGTTGATGGCCTTACCAATGGTTTAATGTCTTGGAAGGAAACTAGTCCAACTGGATTACCACTCTCTATCAGAAATAGACACCAAGGCCTGCCAAGACGCTAACTTTAACGAGATCGCCTAACTTTGACATTTAAATAACCCTGATCATGTGTTTCACTGGTTTTCCGTTTGTCTACTGTAATGTAGAGAAGTGATTAAACCTCAAGTTACAAAAGTGTTCGTAAGCAGAGGAGTCATTCATTTTGTTTAAGTGTGAAGACTTATAGGATATCAATATCTCTCCCGTCCCCCCCCCCCACCCTCCCCCACACCCACTTGCCGCCCCATACCACTCCTGAAAAAATACGACACATCCAATACACAAGTGTGATATCGTTCAGGAACAATTTTTAAATTCTGGATAGTGCGAGCTCTCTGTTTAGAACTGACAGTGTGATCAACTTGAGGTGTTATAAATCATCTAACAATTCGTTTACCCCGAAAAATTTTCATTTTGTTTTCCTTTTCGATTCTGAAGAAAAAATGCCCGTCTTCAACCTGGTTCCACTACAGAAAACATTGTCCAAGAATATACAAACATTGGATCCGATAACTATCAACTGAATTATATTACCAGTTCTGTTATAGAAATAATAGATTGTTTTTAAAAGTACAATATCTTTTTACAGGTCTGGAGCCCTCTTTTTCGTTTATCTTTAAAAGAAGAACAACCCACAAAGACAGACTCGCAATTTTTGCTCTCCAAATGAAAGACATTTCATGAGTGCACCTACTGTAGGTGATGTATACACTGTCTGCTACAGTAGTTAATCACACAGACTGCTGCCATATCTCTAATTTGAATTTCATGCGATTTATTACTCATGACACTGACCTGATTTCCGCCGATATAATATGCGCACACAAAAAAAGACCCAGGATGCACTTTCAGTGGACAGAGTTTAAAGTTACTGGAGCTCATTGTCAGATTCCTATAGAGTAGGAGACTTTCGATACAAATCAAGTATCACCCACTATCCGTATCAAAGCTTGGACTTTTTCCGGAGAAAATAAAATTAGAACACAATCATCGTCTGGAGACAGATAACATACAGTATCAAGACTGATTTCTTACGAGGAAAAAATTAATTCTTTTGTCGCTCATTCGGAGGCGAAATCCAGGTTGTGGGAAGTTGGGGTCCAAAGCAGCAAAGTTGCCGCTTCGACAAGGGTTAAATGCAAATAAGGGACAGAAACTTGAGTGAGCGCTCTAAAAGAAAGTAGGTGGATTTAGATGAGGGAACGACCTTCGAGTTGATGGGGTTTCCAAGTGTTTCCCGTTTAACCATCACACATACCCAGCTGCCATTTTATGGCACAAGTTGTATATATTTCACTAATACTTTACAACTTGTTCTATCGTACAGTATGACCACCAAACAGAAATTAAACAGAGAGGAATTTAAAGTTGGTGATCATGGTCACAAACATACAATGCCACTCAGTGTTTTAACAATGTCAACAACAAAATCAGGCCAGTTTTGAATGTAAAACACAGATACGTGAAGAAGAAAAAGTATGAACTTTTAATGACCATAAATATTACCTGATCAATATTTTAGCATGCCAAGAAATTGCTGCAACCCTCGGAAGTTAATGATTTCCAAGCGGTTCTTTGCCCTCCAAACTCCCAAACTAGAGGAAACTGTTCCCCATCAATGAATTGAGTTATTTCAGTTTGAACAATGTTAACCAGTATTTTACTTTCTGGCATATATATTTCTGTTTGGGGGGGGGGGGTGGGGAGGGGAGGGTGAGTGGAGGGTGATCATGAAGTCATAACTGGATTAACCTTCACACGGAAATAGCATGACTCAATATGAATTTTTTGGTGCATTATAGTATATATAAATGGTGGTTATACAGGGAAGGGGAGTGGGTGTGTATGGAAGAATTGAATAAACAGTTGAGCACTCCTTCGCCCTTGTGCACACCCACCACTGTTGTATAATGGCACATTAACCTCACCATATATTCACCAAGGACATTTCAATCAAGGATATTACACAAAATACAGATCATCACTTGTAAGTACTGTAGGTGCAAGGACTCATGTAAAAACAAATACAGCTAGAGGACTGTTGGTAAATTCAGCTAACAGAATAGGGTTGCTATGGTAACATCCAATATATATACCTCTACAATTATAACTACACTAGGGTCTACTCGAAAAAGGACACATCAGATAACAACCTAATATTATTGATACCAACTGGAACAATAAAAAAAAAAATTCTTGCTTTTTTTCTTTTGAGGTAAGTTTTGTCCAGAAAAACAAGATTCATCTATGCATGTATGACAAATTTGATTACATAGTTTTAGGAAATGAAAGATGCTAGTATGATCTGTAAGGTCAATCCATGCCAGCTGATGAAACTTGTTTCCTAAATCTTCAATTTACACTTTATTAGTCAGGTATGCAGACAGGTCATGTAATATAATATTTAAAGCAAAGTACAACCAGAGCAAAAACAACAGGTAGTACAGACAGACAGACAGACAACCCATGAACAGCTAGTATTAACACATGTCAGTTCAGGGGCACAGAATGTCAGTTGGACGTATAAAAGAATTTAATCTTCATACAACAATGTCAATATCTCAGCAACACACTGCAATCGATTTCACGACCCTGAAACAGATCCAATGTCTTTGCCCTGTGAATGACACAGGTCTAGGTAAAATGATTTAAAGAGTAACAGGTTTGTAATATGGAAGAGTAATGTAGGAGTGAATTATTGCATCTAAATGTCAAGTCAATCTGTTAAATGAATTTTTGCAACGAGATGCCATGGTTTTGAAATTTGTGTAACAGACTGTGTCTAGGTGAACTTTGTAAAATGTTGAGTTTCCCTTCACATGTACATATATAGTACTGTAAGACAATACTACATTGGCCCCCATATGTTATAATAATGGTGATATCTAATACTAATGTTAGTACTATGGTATGAACAAGATCAATGCACCTTACAAGGTTTGTACATGGTTATTAATGAAAGTCTTTTCCAGTACATCAATTATGACTTTGATGGAAACTTTTTTTTTCTATTTTTTTTTTCACCACTTTTCTTGTTTTTAATTCATCTTTTTACGAGTGGTCACCATATATTCATATATGGCTACTAGTTTTCTGAAAATGACCGGTGCTAAAGAGAAAACAGACAGATGTGCATGTTGAGAATGTGAATGAATGGCTTTTCAGCTTAGGCTGCTTGCCAACTATGATGGCAAGTCATTTCAATATCTTGGTTCTTCACTTTGGAAGCAATTACAAATTAACTATAATTACATTGATTTACCTAAATGCAAGGATTACTCTAAAATACAATTTACTTAAATGCAAAAGAGTTAATAACCTTTAAGTAACTACTGTAAGTTCAAAGAGATGACTCTGGGGCCAGAGCTCAAAGCCACACTCTCAAAAGGTTTCACTGTTTAGTAGTTGTTACTTTTAATGATGAAACCGCCCTCCACCTCTTACAACATAGCACAACTTACTGTAATGACTGTGTTAGTACAGTACTTAACACAAGTGCTAGTATTGACAATATTAACAAAACTTTGGATAAGAATTTTGCTCCTTGCAATAATATTTTACGTTTGCTTGTTTTTTTTATTTTTAATTAGTTGGGGTATATTTTATCATAGGTCTGGTCCTTCCATTGGTATGTTATTTGCTTTTGGTTTTATAACTAAAACATTTAACCATTAGGTCAAGGCATAGAAATCAGTGAATGATTATGCTATGTCATTCCTTACATAAACTGCAGGCCATGAACCCAGACATGTTATGGCCCCGGAAAATTGAACATAAATTCCCTTTACGAGTTAGCGTAAATCATTTTGGTGTCACACATGCATATTACTAAACAAACAAGTTGACATTCTAACCTCAATACTTCAGATGCATTGCTAGGTCAATGTGTTAACAATAACAATGAATGCTTTAATGCTACTAAAAGTTATTGAGTCAAGTTTAGAGCTAGTCGGACTCTCTAGGGTAACCTGACAAAGTTTGTTAATAATTTCTCCATCTGTTTTTTTCCCTCAAACACTTTCAAAAAAAATCATGACTAAAAAGTTTATCAAAGTTTAATTTCAATTATAAATATTTAAAATTTTACATGCTCCATGGATGAAGATCTGATCTAAAGATTCTAATGTTCACCACTAATTTGTACAAGCCAACTTGTCACTTTATGAAGACTTGTCACTGTCACTTTTACGATTAACGCAGTATGTTTTAGGCGTATAGGTCCTTGGCCTACCAGGCCTAGGCTTGGGCCTAACTTTACAAAACCTAACTTAACGTAGCTGACAGGAACTGTAACTTCCTAAACCTAGCTACGTAGGCCTTAGTCTATTACTATGAAGTATTATTTATGTTATCATGTTAAATTAATAGTATAAATCATTCACGTGTCGTGAGCTACGTGAACTTTCGTTCCTACTGCACACTGAATAACATAGGCTACATGCAAAAGTATCGCTGTTACAGGTCAAACAACGTCGAGATGTACTATTTACTAAAACTAAAAGACAGAATCCGCCGTTCAAGACATAAAAACAAGTAAGCCATTAAGTAATTTTTAATTGCTTTGTACACAAACATGTGCTTACCTGGCTGTCTTTCCCGTTGATATCCGAACAGAAAACGACGGTAAATCCTTCCTAATACGGATATTTGAGGCTTATGTGCAACTAACCATCCAGGTCAAGTGGTATATCTACAGGCGATCAATCGTGCATGTGTGATTGAGCCGGCGGGTTTGCTTTTCGCGGTTTACATTACAAGTTCCCGCAGACATCAAAGAGGCCTTGAAAATGTCTAGGCAACTAATTACCTTTGGCTTCGGCTTTATATTCAACTGACGACTTCCCCCTAGCGTAATCTTAGTATGAACAAACATTAGTATTACATTTACTTCCGTGCTATGAAAAGCAAGGCAGACACCCCCAGTAAAGCCCCTGACTGGCCTGCCACCGGGAACCGTCCTCAGTAAGTCTCACACCAATGTTTAACATTGGTCTGAATTCTGCCACCCCCACCCCCACCCCCACCCTCCCCCATCTCAAACCCGGTGTCGGGTTCCCCGTGGTATAGCTAAGAAGTGGGGGAAAAATGAAAGGTGGAGAACAACAAACATATTGGGATAGCAACGTATTTATGCAAGAAACAACGAAGACTCGCCTAGTTAGTGGTTACATCACGGATTGTACGTGTGTGTGAGGGGGGGTGGGGAGATGGGCTGGTCAACTTGGCCCAGATACGATACGAGAGACATTGGAAATGAGAAATCGATGTCACACCTGATATTAATACTTTTGCATAGACAGAGGCAAGGTTAAAATGTTGATATTTACTTTAATCACCTCACATGATGGGACGTGAATTTCGCTATTCGCCGTGAGGCGATCGCGATTCATTTACATCTGAAAGAATTCTTAAGAAATCACTTATTTCTCAAAATTTGGCCTTGATTATTTATGTTTTGGAGGCTTACAGCCGGGCTTTTAGCCCATAGATCTAACCAACATATCTTATATCGTTATATATCATACTGTATGTTATTGAATGACAAAACGGGCCTGTTTTTTTTTTTCATTTAGAACCACTCTTCCCTCCTGTAGTAATTCATCATGGACGGCTTCTTCCCTCCGAGGGACCTCGTTATACTGGGGAATAAATAACCGCCATCACCAGCAGGCAGATTAAGAAATATCATGTACAGTGTTAGTTTGTACATACGTGAACGTTAATTGAACGATCTGTGGTTAGCAATGAACTTGCTTCGGCCTTCAGTCTGCATCGACATGGGAGATTGTTGGTGGGTGTCTGTGTGGGGAGGGGGGGGGTGGTAAACTTACTGAGAAAAAGCCAAGGTTCTTAAACGAAGGATCCCCTTTCGAAATATCTGCGAGTGCATCATCCGTAAAGAACACAAACACAGTGCAGTTGTTAAATAGATCTTTCCTGCGTGGGAAACTGTTGGAACGGGGCGCTATGCGGTTATAGCTTTCGATCGCGGTCTACGGTAGCAAACGTGGAACCCGGGGGAATCCCCTTCCTGCCTACCCCTGTCCCACCCGTTTTTACCCCCCTCCAAAACAAAAATTAAAAGTCGTTACTACCACAAACTTGGGTGTAGACCTAAAAAGAAACATTATTTGTAGCCTAAATATGCCTCCGAATAAACAATTTACGTCCCAAAAGATGTTCTGCAGGAAACCTCACAAACACCACGTATACATGTGAGTATAGGCTTCAACGACCCCAGGGCCACATCCAGTCCTGGATCCACCCGTATGTGCAACATATAGGTTGCAGCTCAGTTAATACTGTGCATGCATGGTGTATGTTCCGCTAAACTTAACATAGAAATTAAAGATGTAAGTAATTATCGGTGGGGACGGGGAGGGGTGGGGAGAGCGTAGGGAGGGCGTAGGGAGGGCGTCATGATGGGGAGGGGATATGCATTTGTGTACACGCATAGGCACGACGATGCTGAAAAAAATTGCATTTCTAACTTAATTAGAGAGATCAAAATTATATATTTGACAAAGTTCAAAACGTGGCACAGACTGGGTTTTAAAGCATCTTTTGCGATAAATTGCTCATATCACTTCAAATTCATTGATCCAACTAGCCAAGTTTTATGAAAACTTGATTGAAATCCGAAAATGTGAAGAAATCATAAGTTAGTCTGCATGTCTATAGTTACTGAAGTACGTGGTCACATTTAGAGCCGGGGGCCATTACGACTGCACATTCTCCACCCATCCTCCCCCTCACCCCCTCCAGTCCCTAATTCTCTCCCCCATCCTCCACCTATCCTCCCTATATAACCTTGTCGTGTTGGAAAGACGGTGCATATCGCTAATTTATCAACAACAACAAAAAACTAAATATTTATGTAAATCACTTGTATTTTATTACAGGAATGTAATCAGACGTATTACATATACCTCTCCCCTCCCTTACCTCTCCCTTCCCCCTCCCTTTCCCATTCCCCATCCACCCCCCCTAGCTTTCATAGCGCCTCTGTAAGGTCCATGCATGAAAGGTTTATCTTTGTATACACGACTAATTAAGAGTAAGATACATGTGCCACTGACTATTTGAATGTAGACGACAAAGCTAACTCCGTAGTCACACTTTCTTTGCCTGCATAGCAATAACTTTTCACACTAACTTTTGAGTTTCGTTCTGTGTTTACTAACAGTGTGAACAACGGCAAAAGAACTTACGGTTGATTGGCTTTCTCTTACTGTGTCCGAGATTCTTGTCATCAAGTGCTTACTATTTCACACGACAAATGTAAACTAACATAGGTAGCTTAATGTGATCGGATTCTGTTGTTGAAAGGAAACCTTGCACTTTTTGACAATACAAACAAGAAAATGTCGCCTGTAATGTTGACATTTCACTCAAAATATACCGTTTCAGAGGTGAATTTCCAATTGATATGGTAAAGAAAACTAATATGTTAGCATGTTACCATGAAACTTGCCCTTTCTACATGTCGTTTTCAACTTAGTTCATATTTTTGGTTTCCGAAAAAGAATCAGAAGTAGACAAGTGTGATGTTATAGATTCACAACTTTCTCTAATCCCATTTACTAACTCCTGCCTCCTTCTTCAACCCTAATTCATTGAAAAGGACTTATTCGGAAATTTATCTTGACCAATAACAAAGGAAGGGAACTTTTTAACCAACTAAGTATATATTTATTCACAACTATCGGTTTCTTCTCTTTCTTTATTCGCTGACTGTAGATCCAACAGTCCAACGTGATCTCTGTCAGTTTTGTTCGGCGTTCCGTGGCCTCATACGCCTTCCGGCGATGTGTAAACACACTGTCAAGTTCAATGTCTGGTATTTAAAGGGACATGCAACTTCTTTTAGAATGAAGACACTTCTACAAAATATATTATGTTACGATGTTATGATATCCATATTTAATTAATTTTGAGCAAATGACAGCGATTAGATGTGACGCTACTTTTTATCAGGACTTCCTTTTCAGTACTCAGTTACATTGGCGTACTTCTTAAGTGACCGATCTTCTAATCGTAAGCGCGCCCCTCTCCCCCCCCCCCCACACACACACATGTCCCCATATAAACCCTCACACAATAAAGTAGTTACCAGCACAAGTTTGCGTATAGGACTTTATAATTTAAATAAACCTCATAATTAACCATTTGGCGTCTATTTTTTTCTTTCACGGGGAGGATACTCTCAGATACCTTACACGGGCATTGGCTTCACCGACCCCAGAGCCATACACCTTCCATAAAAAGTATTTTAAAAAGCTGAATCCGCCCTCGTTTAATTTCACATTTTTCAATGTCTGAGAATGATTCAGAGAGTCCGAAAATCGCCGAGAATTTTTTTTTGAAGATTTTAAAGCATTTTTAACGTACTGAAAACTTGCGAGTGGGGTGGGTGTAGGTGGGGATTAATACTAATAGCTAATACAATATGGTTACTCGGTGCCTTTACCGGGTAAACTCGAGGACGCTGGTAGCCGATCGACGGAGCGACTCGCATAAATAAAAATAGAAAAATATTCCCACGCCCCATAGTCAACACTATATATGTCCTTCATAATACTTTAAGTACAAAGTCAATACTTTCAGAATGTTCTATTTCAAAATATGTATTATATTCCCATGAGTCGTATATTAGTTTCAACATAAAAGCCGTGTGAAACATTTGAGGTAATTGAATATCTAGACAATGGATTTACCTATAATGTGCCGGGGGTAATGTACTTTCTGTATTAATGGAAAATGTGATAGCAAAAACTAATGAATCTGTCATCTGTCGTATCAACTTCTTTTGACTGCACGGAGAAGACAAACACATGCTAATATGAAATGTAAATCCCTGAACAACTCTGGTGATTTACTACATGAAATTATGATAAAAAAATAATAAATAAAACGGCTAGCATGAGAAGCCTATGCTTAAGAAATAAAGGAACTCACTCTTGTAATAGAATACTATATTTCTTTTTTTCATATTTTATGTAAAATATTTAAATATGAATCATTGGCAACCGTCCACAACTGCCCATCCCCATTCGTTCCCCAATCCACTTGGATTGGTTTAATGCTTGGAGGTAAGGGTAGGGAAGTTTGCCTTTCTTTTTCACGCCAACGGGTTTTTCCATCGACCCCCCACCAGGGGCCATATGATGGTCCCCTGGATCCCGGGCGTCGATATGACTTCGCACTCCGACTCCATTGTAAACAGGCATTTTCAATAGACGAAAAAGTTTGCACTAACTGAGTAACAGGATATGCCAGCCTGCATCAGCACACATACCGACCTCCCTTACATATTTTTCAAGAAAGTTAGGTAAAGGGAGATTTGGGTTAACTGTGGCTTTATGCTCCAAGCAAAGTATCTCTCTCTGGCCCTCGTAGAGAATTAATTGCGAATCCCTACTGTAAAGGGAAAGAGCTGATGAAATTTCTCAAATATCTTATGGGCCAACCTTGCGAGAAGAACATTGAATACAAAATAAAAATTCTCGAATCTGTTGCTATGACATTGTCATCAAAACAACATTGACCCATTGACTGAACAAATGAGTCATAAAAAAGTTCTTTTCAAAGTTCTTCGGGCTTCTCCTTAGCCGTCAAGTATAAGATATATACCAAGATATGACCAATTGATAGACAATACCCCCACTTGTCACATTTAGACAGCCAATAGCGACCAAGGGGGCTCCGGACGTTTGAGTGTAAATAAACTGGACAGGTGACCAAACAAATGTTTCCGGTTAGTTGACTTATGGTCAAGTTGAGTCCACTCGGACACCTCCCTGAGTCCCTGGTCAGTTACAGCCGGGGAGTTGCCCTAACAAGTAAAAATTCATTAGCGAAAGATTGCGCGGGTCTGGAATGCACTGTTTCTTGTAGACACTGCATGCCCACTCCTTTGGTCGACTGCCAAAGCATTGACCATTTTAAGGACCTAACTTCAAGCATGGTGCATGGCAGCTCCCTGTTTCTAAACTCTGATAATTCAAGCTCTGTTCCTTACTATAGGCTTTGCAAAATCCCTTATGCATGGGCCCCATTTGCTTCCATATGGCCTCCTTACCAAATTCGTTACCCATTACGCATGCGTAGGCTACAAGTATTGTTCCAATATTATACTTGTGTTGTCAATGACAACAATGCTTACATTATATAAGGCCTGTATTCAGATATTGAAACCTTCATTATTTTTTAATCAGCATTTGCAAAAATCCTGGGTAGGCCTATCTCGCCAGGACTATGACCAATGGAGTAAATAAAGTGACCTTAATTATTCTAAGCACACACGTCACACGATGACGTCACATTTAGACTTTACTCAAGTCGTCAGAAACAATGTAGCCTACGATGAAGTTATTATTATATTTTAAACATTCAGGCACATTTGGCTTGATGACATCACTTTTAGACTAGCTCAAGAGTCCAGTTACTTCGCTTACTGTACGAAAGAAAATTAATGTCTGAACAGTGAACATTACGCTAAGGGTTCAATTGATGAATACAATATTGACCTCTTTTGGTTTAGTTAATCCGTTCTTGGTGGTTTGATGATTCATACATCATTATAACGTCCTATATACTATAACTTCCCGAGTCCGGACAATGATTTGTTTTCATTAATCTTCCAGTCGGTCATGAGGTTACAGAAAGAACCAAGTCAGAGTAGATAAATCATCTAGGAAGTAATATCTTGACCCGTTGTCTCAAGAATAAAATAAACATTTAGAACAGGACATGCACTGTCGTCACATAAAAGTCAGCCCGTGTCGAATATAATGGTGTAAAATACTGAACAGGTAGTGTTCCAAGCGCAGGTTTATTCGGTTTCTGTGGTGATGGTGAGCCAGTTTTACAATGTAACAGAAATGAGTAATTTCACTCGAAGTGAGAAATACCAGGCTCAGATCTAGGTGGTGGGGATGTATTCAGTGGCGGAGCGTCCATACAGTCAGGGGGTGGATGCCCCCCCCCCCCTGACTGACTCAAATGGACTGCTGGCGCCCTTTTCAGCTTTTAACCACTTTTTACTTATTCGCGATTATTGACTTTTTTATTGCGCTCTCAAATACCTATTGACATTTGTCACATTTTGTTGGTGTAATTTTCTGACAAAATGGCGATGACACCTGTTCATTCTTCGTTTATCTGCAAATGAGCAAGTCCCGGAAAGGGTCATTTCCGGCAACCTAGGGAGTATCTTTACTCAAAAAATTTCTCTACGCTCCGCGCCAACCTGTGGTGGCGCTCCGCTTAGATAGTGTCGAAAGCGCCCCTACAGATCATTCTCGCCTCTCTGACCAATACCCCTAGCTCCGCCACTGAATGTATTACAATAAATTACTTTGCACAACCTTGATTTTATACCTAATTTTCTATCCAATTTAGTTGACCTGGCTAGCTTGTCTCTTATAATGTACCATTTCACATCAGACTCCTCTCCTACATAACAGTCCATGTTAATACAGCTTATGTTTCTGGTTACTCTTAACTTAAATCAACTGTAACTCAAATTTGCATTTACTTTAACGCTTAATGGTACAATGTTCAATAAATGTTACTGACAGTTAAAGACAATATTACTAGAGTAAAATATAAGACCCCACTGAAATGTTTTGTTTTTATGCTTATTCCGTTACGTACAATTCAATTTTAAGGAAAAATTATTTTTATAAGTTTTATGGTATTCCACTTCAAGTGGAATTCAGAGATGAAGTGACTTACTAAAAAGTTCAGTAAGTGAGCAGATACGGACTAAAAAAAAACATCTTCTTCCCGTTCCCTCTCCCCTCCCACCCACCCCATTCATACTTGTTAGCTCCCGCCCCACTCTAGCCTCCCCTCCCCATCTAGAAACAATTTTTGGTTCCCCTATTCTATATACTACCTTTTGTCGCCAATGTTTGGCAGTCTAAGCAATCATGTGGTTTGCTATACATTGTTATTTTGCTTGGCTCTGCTCTATGATAACTACCTTATCAATCCGCTAGTCGATCAAAGTAAATAAACAGGGCACCGCGGGGTAGGATGTGGTCTGTATAGTGGTAGAGAATCCAAGAGTTGTGGATATACCAAATAAAATAAAAGGCCATACCGAATCGGTCCAGTTTTTAAAACAACTCACGCGTTGCTCCGATACGTCCGTTGTCTCTATTTGTGACCTTAAAAAGTCGCTGAGAACTTGCCTTATATTACTTGAAGCACATAAGCCTACTGAAGACACAGTGTAGTGTGCTAGGGGTGGGTTGGAATGGGAGGGAATAGTTCA
The DNA here is from genome assembly GCA_020650975.1 of Apostichopus californicus. Taxonomy (NCBI): domain Eukaryota; kingdom Metazoa; phylum Echinodermata; class Holothuroidea; order Aspidochirotida; family Stichopodidae; genus Apostichopus; species Apostichopus californicus. The sequence continues at coordinate 6,049 of JAIPMN010004300.1, read as the reverse complement.
AACGCTAAAGATCATCATCCTTTTTTTAGCCTCAACTTTTAACACACTAAAATTTGCTAGAAGTAATTTCCTACTGTAGGCTCTGACCCTCCATAAATATTTCCAGACATAGATCGATGGTTCAATTAGACATTTAAAAGTTTCAGTGGAGACAAAATGCTTTGATGGTTGGCTGTAAAATGTGGGTTGAAATCGAGGCATCAGTGACCATTAGGCCTATCTGACTTCTAGCATAATTTGGGTTAATATAGACTACCTTTTAATAAAAGCTTCTTACATTTTCTTTCAAACAGCTTTTCATTCCAGTTAGAATGTTGTTCTACAGATGATATTAGCTGCGTCAATTATTGCTACTGCTTATGCAAAAGGTGATGTTATACAATATTTTACAAGTACTATTTTTTCGTTCACATTAAGAAACGTCACAGAGGGGAAAATTAGAAAGAAAAGGATATGTATACATAATGTCATAATTTTTTCTGTTTATCGTAATTATAGACATTTGAAAAGTTTGCGAGTATGGAAGACATGGGAGCGGTGGGTTGGGTGTAACCCAGCAACCCTCATGATTCACATTCCCATGTGTGTTTTTTTCAACAAAAGGAAATAAGACATTTTTTTATATACATCATGGTAGGAGACGTGATATACTGTGAATAGAGGGCGATATGCTAATTTACTGTGCAACGAGCTGGTCGTAATTTGTGCAGTCAATATTATCCGTGGTGATCACTTAGTGATGATGATAGCTACGAAGTAAAACTAAATCAGTTGTAAAATGGCAACTCTACTGATTCTAGTTCATGATTATGTGTCACATATTCAAAATAAATGAAAATTTATGACTTTAACATTGTGGCGCCAGATAGAGTACGTAGAAAATTTACAAACGATATTAGACAAAAATTTTAACTTTTTTTGTCCCCTGAAAACTACCAAATCTCAATAGCGTACTCTTGAAAGTGACTGTAGAGCATAGAGCAGAATTCTGCTCTATGCTGTAGAGTCGTCCTACTAGAGAACAAACTGTGTATCTCATGTGTCATTCAATCTGGGCAGGCTAACTGATGTTAACCACGGAAGTGTACACATAACCAACTCTTGACATTTATGAATTGCGCCATCCTCTGTTTCTTACGTCACAACATAAGTGTCTTCGAGTGTTAAAATTCCGTTTTTCTATCGACATCATTGCTTATTTCTGCACTTCTTGAAGATGTGATAGTCGAGTTAACAAGGCCCTTAAGTAGTTCCAAATTATACTATGCTTGGAAATGTTTAATAACGAGGGGGGGGGGGGGCGGGGGGTTCCACATGTAATATTCCACAGGCCCTAATTGGGCAGACTTACCCCCATTTGGGTCTCACCAGTAAAGCCCACAAAGAGCCCACACTTTCCTGTCCTACTGTTGCACACTTCAAACAAATACAACTAATATGAGCTCAAAATGGACACCCTAGCCGGGGGGGTGGGGGGGGGTGAATCATTGGCGATTATCTAAGGTCATTAATTTTGGCAAGCTTCCCTTATCCAAAAACTTTATTAGTCAGAACTGGTGATAGTAGCAATGAGGGAGATATGAGGGGGGTATTCCTTATCCTCCCCGGTCACCCCCTAACCCACCATCACTCAAGACTGTTCCAATTAAAAATACACAATTACCCACATCAACAGTAGGTTATATTTTACTGTAAAAAGATCTTTAAATAAAATTTCAAATGACTAAATTCTCTATTAATCGGAAGTCTCAACAAATTCTTTAGTCCACGTCAGTCTTCATTATTATTTGATATGATTTTAATAACCTTTTTCAGTAAAATCATACCTGTATCTTTCGTTCTTAGTTTTTCTAAAAATACTTCTGAAATCATTCTTCCCTCACATAATTAATCCGGCTGTCCTAAATATACCCACCTACTCCATTTGTCTTTACTCAAAATCAATTTCTAAACGTGTAATTAAAATAAACTTGCCATCTACAGTTTCATGAAAATGTAACATCTCTTTTTCTGATGAGCTGCACAACTACGATATAGAATTCGATCATACCTTGGCACTAGCTTAAAATATTCCTACAGTTTTACCGATGAAAATGATCGGCATTGTTAGAACAACTAGAAAGCTGTGGTTAAGACAACAGAACCACAGCTATTTAATTATCAGTATTCACGGTTGTCAAAATGTTGCTGTCGCCATTTTACCTTAAGCATTGTTATTTACTTTTGAATGAAGTTTTTTAAAGTTTTTGACAAAATGTGGACTTTGAATGTATTATGAGTGTAAAAATGAATCTCTTGATTTTTCATACAGTTTATCATTCAATTTTTTAGAATTATGGCCTCGTTGGGACTATTTTTTCGGAGGTGGGGGGGGGGGGGTGATGGGAGGGGAACAAACATCTATTTTGTATTATGCAAAAAAGGCCAGCATCTTTGCTCCCCCAGTTATCGAACCATAGTGACATCCCTGGGAATCGAATGTGCATTCCGACATTCAAAAAAAATTGTAGGATAGGTGTAAACCATGTTTGATGATAATGTGAGAATGGCATGCATCCGATTATGACTAAGTTGCACCTGTAAGTATATAACAAATAATACATACATGCTCATAGCCAAACACCAGACTTAAAAGGAAAAAGAAAAAAGAAAAGGCTATTTTAAAATTAAAAATGTATAAGATATGAATTTTCACAAAATAATAAACCATGACAACTTAAAGACACAATTTGTTCCAATATATCTTTGTATATAACAATTTATAGAATTTTCCAATAGCTTTTCTTGTCGTAAATATCAACTTTTTGTTTTAGAAATAACTTAAAATACCGCGTCAGATTATGGTGATGAAAATTTACGGCTAAGAAACTGGACCGAAGGCGTACCGCTTCGAAAGTGGACAGAACAAATGTACCCATGGGTAGCAGTGGCGGAGCGTCCATACAGTCAGGGGGCGGATGCCCCCCCCCCCCTGACGGACTCAAATGGACTGCTGGCGCCCTTTTCACCTTTTTACCACTTTTTACTTATTCGCGATTATTGACTTTTTTATTGCGCTCTCATCTACCTATTGACATTTGTCACATTCTGTTGGTGTAATTTTCTGACAAAATGGCTATGACACCTATTTATTCTTCGTTTATCTGCAAATTAACAAGGCCCGGAAATGGTCATTTCCGGCGATCTAGGGAGTATCTTTACTCAAAAAAATTCTGTACGCTCCGCGCCAACCTGTGGTGGCGCTCCGCTTAGATAGTGTCGAAAGCACCCCTACAGATCATTCTCGCCCCCCCTCACCAATACCCCTAGCTCCGCCACTGAGGGGTAGTCTTCGGTTACCATTTCACCACGCCATTTCTCATGTTCATCACATTACCTCCAACTTACCTTCTTACTTTCACACTTTAATGAATGAGTTTTGCAAGGAGTGATAACAGTTGAGGTATTGTCCAAATATGGAACAGAATCCCTAACTTTTTTTTTCTGTTTCACTTCTTGGAAACAAGACTTACTGGTTCAGCTTATACCATTTATAATGTGATAAGAAGACTGAGTTGAATTACCTCGTCCCAATTAAAACTGACGGCAGTTTGCTGCAAAGATCTTTTGAAAGAGAATCGTGAACTTATCTTTGGTGGACATATGTAAACCTGCAGTAAATGTGTTCACTAGTTGGGTGTTTATTAAACTTGTACATATAACTAGCAGATAGTGTAGTTTTAAGTATGTTCAATTCTTGACCAGTATACTCAACGCATTTTTGTCTTGTTTCCACAGATTATGAACGACTTGTTAACATAACTAGCAGGTAGTGTAGTTTTAAGTAAGCTCAATTCTTTACCAGTAAAGTCAATGCATTTTGGGCATCTTTCCTTCAGATTATACACATCTTGTAAACACAACTAGCAGTTAGTGTAGTTTTAAGTAAGCTCAATTCTTTACCAGTATAGTCAATGCTCTTGGGCATTTTTCCTTTAGATTATATACACCTCTTGAAAACATAACTAGCAGATAGTGTAGTTTTAGTAATTTCCATTCTTAACCAGTTGATTCAATGCATTTTGTAATCTGTCATTCTGTAATTATTGTCTGATTACAAACAACTTGTAAACATAACTAGCACATATTGTAGTTTTAAGTAAGCTCAATTCTTTAATGTGTTTGTGTCAGTTTAGGTTATTACAACTTCTAATTATAACTAGCAAATATTGTAGTTCACGTTTCTGATATATTCAAAGATCTAAGCACAGAGAAGAAACATATCAAACTGCCTGAACATATTATATATTTTCAAATAAAAAAATTATATCTAAAAGAGAAGGGGAAAAACATGAAAATGTTAATCCAGGTAATTGACTACATTGTTGATTAATGCTGGGTACACAAGAAATCGTATATTTGAATATATTTCCCAATTTTTCTGCCAAATCAGAAAAAAATGGCCTCTTGAGGTTAAATGGAAGACTTAAAACGTGTTTCTGTGTGTTAGATGTTATCAAACATACACTAAAACTACAAGGTTGCTGGAGTTAACACCCTGAACACATTTTTTCTTAAAAACTTGGAAGAGTACTGTTATACCATTACTATCCTAACGTACAAGGTAGAAAGCCTAACCTCTCGAAGGGTACAAATGGTGACATATACAAACCACTTTATATTTATTAATTTACACTTCCTTTTTTTTTGTTTCCTTCTTAACACTTCTTCTAACAACCTCAAAATTATTGTCAATAACACTTATTAAACTTAACATGCCTGTGATACCTGAAAACACTTTGCACAGTTTGGAACGTCCATTCAAGCACAATCAGAAACTTTGAAGAGGTTCAAACTTAAAGGAGACACAAACCCAACCGTATTATATGACAGAGATAATTGTGAAGAAAAGCTCCCCACAACCCCCCTTCTCCCCCTCCCCCCCTCGAAAAACCCAGCTAAGAGAAATCTTGCTCCATTTAGGGGGATTTCAGTTTCAAATGTCGTGTCTGGATCTGTCATTTTGTAAATCTGTAATGTCATAGTACCACTAGGACCTAAAACCTTTTACTTTCTCATTTTCTTTTTTCATTTTTCAAAGCTAAAATGTTCAGTGTTGAAACTGAAACCAAAGCCATCATTATGTTATGTCAAGAACATCAAAATATGCATTTATCAGTCAAATTTGTTAATAAGCACATGATGTCATTTTTAGACTTGATCAAAGTCTGCAGCCTTGTGTGTAGAGGAAGTTTAAATCTGTGATAAACTCCCAGAATGAAATAAGCTGTTTTGGAAAGCTTTTCATGACAGTTCATCTCTATCAAATAGAGCGATTATAATGGTTAAGATTTGAGTCTCCTTTTACTGTTTAGTAGCAGATTATCATTCAAAGGCATTACAGACGAGAGACCCTTAAAAACTAATTAAAGGAAAAAACATCTTAAAATTGCACAAGGAATATCAACCTTACCCTAGATAAATAAGTTAAAACAGAACACAAAAAGCTTCCAATGTGGTCAATAAAATTTGTTGCTAAAACGTCAAATATGTTGTCGTTTAAACTAGTTTGCAACAGTTATAAGAAAATAGTGAATTTAAAAAACAAAATCTTTGTTTAAATTTAAATTGATAGTGCCAAGCTGAAAAGTGTTGGCATTAATAAAACACTCAAAAGTTGGAAAGCTGTTGAATTCACTGGGAAATGAAGTCTTGTTTTATATAAAAAACAAAATTTAACCTTTCATTTTGAAAGAAGTAAGTTCTCTGAATGGATGTCGATGGATAGTAAACCAACTCACGTTGATTCCTGATTGAATATCAACAATAATTATCTCTATAAGAGTTGCTGCTTCCGCAGTTGTTGATTATCTTGTTTTATGTTGTATGCATGTGAGACATAACTACGTATGACAATGCCCTTACCTCAAAATTAAGTCCCTAATCCCCAATACAAATTGGATATGCGAATCATGCCTTGTCCTGACACCACTTGCCTATTAATTAAAACAAACTCATTTTCAACTTTTATCAACTTCCCCCATCTAAAACTTTTCGCACCTCCCCTTCC
>JAIPMN010004299.1:4401-16703 GCA_020650975.1 Apostichopus californicus | reverse complement strand
AACTGTGGCGTGTCCCACTATTCATGTACGCCATAAAATATCTTCTAACGTGTGTTTGCTCCTTATTTCAAATCTTATTATTCGCTATACTTATTTAAAACAACTGATACCAGATATAACACATGGGAATACGAACACAAAGATGATGAAATCAAAAGTTAACAAAACAAAACAAAGTTAGCTTAACACTGACGACAAATAAGTATATGATAAATGTGTTGTTTTGTTTGTATATCGCGCGTATTTGTTGATACCCTCCAGTGTAATAGAATGATTCCTGCTTGGATTTAATAGTCTTATCGACAACAAAGTCGTTATATCCTTCATATTAGGTGCATCCTCAAAGTGGACTAATCCACCATATCAGATAAATTAAATTAAAGAGAGATATCCTTTCTACTAAAAATTTATAAAAGCCGCAAATTTTCTGGAAGGTCAAAGAGTCCTGGCGCTAATATAAACCAAAACAGGATTAAAGTATTGACTTCATATATATTAAAATATTACAAGTAATTATGTCTGAAAAGTTTTCAAAGGTCACATTGCCTAAAGTTTTCTACGGAGTAATCCCCACCTATAGCTGGATTCGTGGCTTGCTATTTGATGTTGTTTTCAACTGAGATTATATCGGTTTAAAGCACATGTAAGGTATATATAACTATACGTATAGAGATGAGATGACCCCAAAGTGCAGGGCCGTTACGATATTGCGGTTAAAGAGGTTGTCCTTTGGCTGAGAAAACTCGTACGAAACAGCACAGTTTAGACTAGGGGAGTGTTTAAACTTAAACGTTTCCATCTACACATATGTGTGAACGCATGTGTGTAGCCCATGTGAATGCATGTGGAATATAATGAAAGTAAAATATAATCATAAGCGAACTAAACGTGTTGTAACATACTGTCACCATGGATCATGTAAAATTCCTCGCGGGAAGTCTTGTTACTTTTGGGAAATATCTTAGGAACAATTTTATAGTCATGGGTCTATATCTACTCTTCAATGCAGCTCCTTTAACGTTAGGTGGTAAGTGGTCATAACGAGATGTGTCAAAGCCTAAGGAAAGCCCGCGTGATATGTGCAGTGATGGTTAATAGTGACGGACCTATAGTTATAGCGAAGCGATTAACCTCTGTATGAACTTGAATCTCTCGACTTGCGCACGATCAGCAAATGTTATTCCACCAATAGCAAGCTAAGGTTGCCGAGGATTGGTGCATATCTTTGTCTTCTTTCCATTATATTCATCACAGAAAGATTGTCGTACTTCTTCGTGGCCTCGACACAGGGGACGTGGGAGGGGTGGGGGGGGGGTCGACCCCAATGATTTCCATCTATAGCAGTAATTATCATTCCGGTGTTGTGCCCACACAGGCGGTTACTTCAACCCCAAGAAGCATTGGTCTGATTAGGGTGATACGTCTGGTCAAGTCTATGAGTTGAAGTCCTCATGAGATCACAGAAGAACTTATTAATGTATGTTTATCCAATCCCTGTGCTCCTATTTGAATTGATATTGTTTGTCTTGGGCATTGAGACAGCATCCTTCTTTTCTACCTCACAGACATATTTTTTTCTTTCTTTAATATATTTAATGCATCCATTTTGATATTTAGACAAATACAGCCAGTAACCACCTGATTTTTATCCTTTCTGTCTAGACCTTAGTTTTAGCTTCTTCTTTGCTTATTTAGTACACCTTTTTTTTTTTTATTATAATAGTCTTATCTTTTAATCTTCATGAAAAGGCCCCGTTGTACCCGGGTATTTTCAAACCTTGGATTCATATCACAGTTCACGTTTGGAGGTATATTCTTTTCTTTAAAAGAGTTAAACGAGGTATTTGGGATTACTAGGAGAGTAAAGGGGGGCAGGTTTTCACATAACGGAAAAGAAAAGGAAAAGAAGATGAATTGGAAATCTCGACCGCAATAAAAAGCAAAAAGATTAGAAATAAATTAGACTAAGCTATTTGAAGAAGCGAAGGTAAAAGCACCCTCATTTGCACCCCGCCTCCCCCCAATCCTCAACAAAGAAACAGAAAAGATAGCGTTTTTTATTTGGATATATGATACATATGATAGAATGATACATATATGGACTGTAGCTCGTTGGTTATTACAGTAGTCTGCTGTTACTTCAACCGATAAAAAAAGTTCGAAATGTTGAAGTTTATGTGCGTAATATAGGAAAAGGAACGGGATCACTATAACTTTAAACTTCACTGCATATGTAATATTGTTGTGAATACTAATAATAATGACTTCTCGGTGTAATATTTGCTCAATATGACGGAAAGACGAAGACACACACATGGATTAAGGGGTTGGGGTGGGGCGGGTGAGGGGGGGGGGGTGGGGCGTAAGGTCTATTAGGTGGATCCACAGTCGGGCTCGGGGGTAAGCTACGTGCCTGTTGTGGCTGTTGACGTCACTGTACATAACTAAGGGGGACTGGTAAGGTAGGGTAGCAAGGTTAGAGATTAAGATGCAGTTACATCAACAAATACGCGTGTGAATACGAAAACAACAATATATTTGTTAACCCAACACTGCCTACAGTAAGTAATAGCCACTTATCTTAATCATTCTCTAAACAATGTCCCAATGTAGTCTTAAAAAGACAATAATTTATTTAGTTTATTATAATTTTATGTAAAGCTTTCTAATGAATCTTGTCAGATTACTACTTGTTTGAATAGCATTTGTGTGTCGTCTGTTCAACTTTCCCACTCATTTACATAATGTATATGAATATTCACGAGATGGTTTATTCTAAACGTATACATGATACAATTGAAAAATACATGTTTTTTGTTTCTTGGCTCGAATACAGCAAACTATAACGTGTTGAATCCATGCGAATTATGCACGACGTCATACTTATGCACGAGTTCGATCCGAAAGTGGGAATGCAAAAATGGAGAAAAACTGGGGGGAACGTGCTGTATGCTTATAACATTATAAAGGAGATCGCATAAGAAAAAATAGAAAAAATAAAAGTAGAACTTGACTACAATTATATGTGATTCCCCGTTTGAGAAGAAATTGATTGAAACTAAAGGGTTTTAATACGTGATAAATTTTACATGTTTATCAGTTAGTTGTGCTTATTCTTGATATTTTGTTTTGTAGACCTTAAGAGAAATTCTGCCATACTTCATTAGCGTTGACTGAAGAGCGGTTCTTACAACTCGAGTACTTTAGATGCTATTTGTGTCGCTGGTATACTGAAATTTGTCACGTTTCTGTTTTACTTCTGATGAGTCTTATAAGTGAGATAATTATAGCGTTCTTCATCAATCATTATGAACGAGGCGATGTAATTGACGGCGTTTCTTTCCTTTCGGATAAGAGGCAGAATAGATGATATATAAGAAGGGGGAGGGGTGAGTGATGGTCTGTTACCATGGCAACATTATGTGTGTGACTATTTACGTGCTGTTACGCAACCATTTGATAAGCACGTACAGCGGTATGATGTGTCAAATGAAGAAACCAACAGTAGGTAACTGCGCATGATATTTCTATGTTATGTACAGGGTCTCGTTAGATGACGAAATACGCCTTTATTCTCTATTTTTCTACACACTAACTAGAAAGCTTTCCCTAGTTTATATTTGGTGTTATCATGTTTACTAATATTTTAGATTTTGACCATTTGATTTTTGTTAAGCATAGGCCTACGTACAAGCAGCGTCACAACAGACGATGATTATGCATATATACGTTGTCTAAAAATATACAATGTATGTATTCGTATTATTTGCATAAAATTTACATATCGGTTGACGTGTTATTGTTGCAGAAGCCCATAATTAAAAGCTATAATTAAATACACCTTAAACGGCTGTAAGAAATACTACACCTCATCAAAAGTGAACTTTGCACTATAAACAGTGGTCTGTTGTTTACAATTTAAATATTGTTTGTCAGTTTTAGTAACGGGAATACAACATCCACTTTAAAGTAAACAACTCTGAGAGGCGTCGCCAAACAGCATAAACCTAAATGAAATAAAGTTTACAACCTCTCAAGACTGCTGGGCCAGCATGCATCATAAAAACTCGAGTTTCATAAAAAGAAGGACGAAAAGTGACATCTTAAAAATAAATGCTCCCATGAAAATATCAGCCACAATCTGTTAAACATATAAACGAGGCCGATGGATTTGTCTGTCCGTCTGTTTATTTATGTGGCTTTCTAGACAGTATATTATTGCAGACTGAGCCGAACATAACAGAAGAGAGAAAGAGAGAGAGAGAGAGAAATAAATGTTTCGTTTGTTTCTTTTGGACCGAATTTATGACAATTTTTGGATAAACACATAACTATATCAATATGATAAATTTGCAGAGGTAGTGTTTTCTTTTCCTAGCTTTGATGGATTCGTAAAATCGAAGTAGATTCTTTCACATTGTTATGATTTTTATATACGTCATCAACAACGTAAATTTAAATCATCTCGAAAAGGATTCTTTTTACGTATAAGGATTTATAGCCAAACCCTACCCCCCCCCCTCCGCCCCTCCACCATTTTCACAGAATATTCTATAGATCGATAAACAGACCTAGGTCAAAAGCTATATATTTCGAACAGACCATCCATACACATCGCGATGTTATCCTTAAAGGGTATTTTACACGGTATATAGGTCTATATTTAAAGGGGAGGGGAGGTGAGGAGGAGTAAATAATTGTCAATTCTTGATGATAAATTAACATCAATGTGAAATTTATAAAAACAGATATCTCTCTTACCTCGAAAATCGTGGTAAAGCGTGTATGATTTTCCCTGAAATTGTATAACCCCGTACAACGTTTTTGTGTTTTAAATGTTTACCCTTTCGTGCACCATACAATCGATTTCATCTTGTAATTCATCCCAATGCACTAACCGACTATATTCTGCTCTCGATTTACCGTATATTTGAAAAAACAGGCACTTTATCGTGAAACAAATAAAGTGTTCGTTGAAATGAGACACGGGTCAATTTCATCACAAAATAGAGAATTCACTTACAAGAAACTATCTAACATTACCAGTTTAACCTCACGGTAAAAAAATATATCTTGTTATCACTTTAATTGCCTGACTTGTGAGATTTAACTTGAGAAAGAAATACTTCACCGACAAAAGTGCCGCCGAACAAAGGAAACCGCCACGTTATGTATTATTAGAAGCATACCCTGTGTGCCCTTTATCTCACACCATGAAATATGCCAGATGTCAAAGTCACTAAAGCTCGTTTATAACATTCTTTTCTTTAGCTCCACATAACAGTCTTTTTTTTTCGGCGTAAAAAAAGTTTATTTATCTAATAAAAACTGAGAGACAATCTTTGAAGCATGAACCAGAGATGGTTTTGAGATACGTGACTAACAGTAATCTACAACTTGTACTCTCTAATATAAGTTATCCATTCGTCTTGCTATCTTTTTTCTCTTTTTTGTTGTTGAATTATGCGGAAAGAGTCCTAAGTATGTGTATGGTCTTCAACAATGTGTTTTCAAGAATTCTGTGCAGGTTTGAACTCAAACGAATCCAATCTCTAATCGGGCTAGTCTATAATCTTGCTAAACAGTTGAAAAAATATGGATTAAATGTTGAACTAGCTATACTGATTTGATTAAAGCAATGATTCTGGTTTGATTTAATTTAAGCTAAGAAGCATTCATATAGGAATACCGCCACAGGTGGGTGGGGTGTGGGGGGGGGGGGTGGGGGTAGGGGAGGACAGGAGTAAGGCCCGCGTGAAAGTCATATCTCTAAAGGTACTGGTTTGTGTCCCATGGTAAACATACAACGATGTATTCCTCAAAGAGTGTATTTTTTTCCTTGGATATAAAAAGTGCATTTATTTAATTTGTATATTACCATACTGGGAGCTGATAGAACACTCACCAGCGCATAAAGACAGCATACCCTAATACCGCGATACTCGCAATCATTCACACAACTTCAGAGTGATTCCAAATAATTGGATTTTTATTTGTTTTTATTTGAGTTTATCTCTGGTTGTTGACCCTTTCAACAGAGCTAAGCGGTGAAAGTTTCTAGGAACAGACAGCCTGTGCGTCCAAGCGCCGTGACGATTTATCCATAATTTACTCGCGTCGGTTCATTGAAGACATTGATTTATGGATTTTGAGACGTAGAAAAATAAAAATATCTGAATATGTCTGGTCAGGTTTTTAATTTTTTTTTTATCTAGCGGTCGCCTTATCAGATTATCAAATTAATTGGATTATACATTACATGTACAACCCATTCTATACTGCAATCAGACTATACACTTAACTTCTCTTTTGCAGTTCACAATTATCGCTAAGTTATTTATGGACCACACATAAAGATTGCACCTCTGTCAAAGGGAATTCAACGACCAAGACTATAGTGGTACAGGTAATATTTACACAGGTGAGAGATCATTATGGGTTATGTTGATATAACAATTAGCGCCCAAACAGAATCTGTCAGTATAGATATCAGCGAGATGAGGAGGGGCTGCCGAGATGGGGTGGGGTGGGGGTCGGGGATGGGATGGGATAGGGATGGGAAGGCAGAGAGGGGAGGGAATATAATGAAACCTAATACACGGTCTGAAGTGTTTGCCTGAATATGGAATGTTCGAAATGTTTGTCTACCTCAAACGAAGTAGATTAAAATAAATGTCATTTGTTCATTTGTTGCAATGACGTTTTCAGAATCTCTTGAAAATTTTATTGTTTTTTTTTCTTCTTCACAACAAAGCCTTGCAGAAGCATTATGTGTGATCGTATATCCAAGCATGTGCCATACACTTAACATAAAGGAGTTACAGGGTGGACTGTGTTATTAGTCTGATGTTAGCATAGTTCATAGGCCTACGACAGAACAGAATGTAGTTGCATGTAAATATATATTGGAGATATTTCTAATTTCTATAGCATGATATTGATTAAATTGAATTATTGTAGATATTAGTATTAGTTAATGAATCATTAAGGACATAATTAACTCAATTAAAAATCAATTTTAATTTATTGGAGATATCCGTAAACATTTTAAACCTGTTTTTAATTTGAGATGAACCATAAACGGGCTTCGCTTACTGTCTGGGTATTTATTATGTATTGTAGCTGCAGTGATAGACAATAAAACTATTTAGATGTGAGATTGCAACCAATGTTTTTAAGTACAAGTTTCGATTTATTTTGACCTCCAGTTCATTTATTTGTTTCTTCACAACTTTTTTAAGAGTAAAACAAAGAATATATCCAATGAATAACAAGCTGTGGAAGTAAGCACTGCATTAAGAACACTGGTGCTAACAAAGCAACACACTCCCTTGTAGGAAAAGAAACATCAACATAAAACAATAAAAGTTATAATAACCGATAGATGCAGCATTTACGAAACAGTTATACACCACTCAAGGAGGATAAATCAGTTTTGTATTTTGTAACAACGCATAGAAAATTATACTTGATTTCGAAAATTAATATTTATACAGCAAGATTTACCACATGCACTGCACAGGTACACATGCATTTAGTATTCTTACGTAATAGCATCAAACTTGGATGAACATAGGTAGTTGGGGAAATATACATTAATAAAGTAATAACAAAGGGGTCGTTATTACCAATAAGAAAGGAAATCCGTGCTCTCAGCATCGTAAATAGCGGTATTTTACGATACATATTAGATTAAATGGGGAATCTAACGGGGCTATATTCCATGCAATAGTAATGAACTTATCGCAAAGTTTGTTTTGAAACTGTTCGTGAACACACACGCACGCACGCGCGCGAGCGAGCCAACGCGCCCACGCACAACACTAGGGGGGAAACCCCAAACCAAGAAACACTGGATGACACTATGCTAATAGCGTTACGTTGAGGGTCACATTAAAAGATTGCAAATGGCGACCTCTATTTCATTTTTTCAATCCCTTATTCTCTTTTACTTCGTGAAAGGTCGACGTAGAATTGTCGTAATAACATCACACAGTATGAGGGCATTCACATTTTGAAGCACTTCAAAAGAAATAATTTACGTGACTTAAGAACTTACAAAACAGGTTCATCTTAGACTCACATTGTAAAGCGCATAGAACTTGTGGATTATGCGCTATATAAATAACGGCGTAATAATAATTATAACCAGCGATCAATTCTTCTAAATTTCGTCAGTATTAATAATTATTAATTCGCATAGCTAAAATGTAATGTCGATTAAAACTAAAAGAGACAAGGTTTAAAGCAGCATTCCATATATACATATACGTATACAGTAACTTATTTATACACACGCATGGTCTTTCGACCTGCGAAGAAGTTTACTAAAAAGCTATTCCCTTTTATGTTTCAGGAGACTGGCGGTCCGATAGTGTAACTCTGTAATGCCTAACGTAATATTGCCTGTTTTAATGAAGGGAGGATGAGGGAAGGGTGCAGGGGAGGGTGGTGTGGATGCGGTAGTGAGGCCTTGGGGGGGGGGGGGAGAACAATGGTTATCCAACGCAACATAATGTTCACAATTATATTTGATCTGGAATGAGCTAAGGAACGGTATTGATTTAGCGGGCATGTATATGTGCAGAGTTGGGGAAGTGTTCGGGGACAAGTGAGCAGAATAATCGGGCTTTTGAAGTAAGGGTTTCATACAAACCACTGCATTGTCCGTGAAATCGCGGTGAAATCGCTGATTGACGAGAGGCCCTATGTTAACTACGCCATAGGTGTGAATGGGCTGGAAGAACATGTTAAGTAAAGCTAATATTAACACTTACCAGATTTGCCAACACCTGGTCTTCCGAGCACCACAAGTTTACATTCGTTGCATTTTGATGGAGACATATTGACTCCAGATAGACTCCGCCTTCTCTGTCTCTGGTTTATATCTGGTGTATTATTATTATTGTTGTTACCACCCTATCAAGAGAAAACGATATTACAAACAACAGTTAACTTCAACAAGAAATTATGCATATGTTAGGAAACATCAAGTTATTTTATTTCCACATCGAACTTCGCGAAGCATACAGTATATTATAGTTATATCACTTTACTATCAAGTACTGCAGCGGAGTCACATTATGGCGTAACAATATTTGCAAGTGAGAAGCCGTACATCCTATTTTGTACCTTATAGTTGCGATTCAAATGAGTTTTCGCATTTAGGTACTTGCAAATATTAGTATTACAAATAAGGTTTCTAATCTTTAAGTAACATGAAACCCTTAATGTTCGTACCGGGTCGTTTCCAGTTTGAAAACACAACAGTCTTTAAAGTCTTCGCATATCTCCATGGTAACTATAGTTTAGCAGTATTCAATAACAGCTACACTGAAATGATTTAACATTTACCGGAATATGTTAATGACCTACATGTAATTACCTGATGACTGTAACTCTGTACCGGATATACTGAAATAATTTAACATTTACCGTAACATGTTAATAAACTACATCGCCTCTTTTACTTTCCAATAAGAACTTTATTTTCAAAACCTTGTGGACAGCATTAACATTAAATTGGAAGCCGATGGCTTCAGAAGGGAGGGAAGACTGGGAAGCGGTCGAGCGGGGTGGGGGAGGGGGGTGGGGGTTCAAGTGGTGTCTTTCTGTTCGATAAGAAAGGCATTGTCTAGCACCCTCCAAAGGAATATTTCTATTATTTGTTTCACTTCTAAGCCTTCGTTTTAACCGTTCATTTCTTACGAAGCCAATGTCATTTTGGATGGAAAACTAATGATTGCGTTTGTTTCTTAGTTACTTAATTAAAGTGAATTTGAGGGGGTGCGATTGGCATTCCTTTCATGTGCATTACGCGAAATAATGCATGACGTCACAATACCTATCTTTCGTAACTTTTAAGCAAACCTACGACTAAAGGTACAATTTTCGCAGATGTTGGCGATGTGAGTGTTATTCGCCCTGTTCATGACTGCAAGCGATGTACGTGACTACATGCCGAATCGGGCAAGTTTGTAATTGACGCTCTCCCCTTCCCCTCCACTTCCCCTCCACTCCCCCTTCCCTTCTCCTCCCCAACCCCCACCCCCCCCCCCACCCCCTCGAAGAATTGAAAGTGAAACAGGTCGTACGTATAGGAAAGGCTGGGTTAAAGCTAAATAGAGAGGAAATAAACAGCGTAAAGGGAAATATAGATATGATGAGTGAAATATTAGAGCAAGTTTCATGAAATTTCATGAATAATAGAAATAATTTTTTTTTATTTGTTTTAGCGAATTGACGCGGAACCCTTTGTATTGTTCAGTCCTTCATATATATGCACTTAACATCAGCGATTTTATTTTGACACACCTCCTATCTGTTAACATTGTGGCCTCATCTGTACAACAGGTTTTGTTATGTCAGTCGAAACATTCTCATATTTTGGTAAATCAGTCGGTGTTACGTATAATCACACGTTACGTCACAATATCAGTGTATTCAACTATTGGAGATATCCTTCCTGTGAGGGAAAATCAATCTTTTTGCTTTTAACGTTATTTTGTTTCACTTTTTTCTTCTCTGAGCGAGTGAACACATTGTGAATAAGGAAAACCTCTAGGGGAGAATTACCATAGATCCTCCATTGTTTACAAATGTTTGCTCTCTTCGAAAACTTTGCCAAAAAATATAAAGAATTAATGGATTAAAGGTGCGAGGCGAAAAAGGCTTACGTTATTAAGTGACGTCAAACAGGGAACACGTTTTATTTTACTTAGAACATATTCAGCTGATGTTGATGCGAATGGCGAAGATGACATAACATAGAGAAAGTGTATAGATTTTATTTGAAAAATAAAAATTTAAGTTGTTGATATGAATGCTATTGTTTTCTTCTTTCCTCCATTGTTCTTTCTATTTCCAAATCCAAAGATTATCCGCATGTTATAGCTAGCTCAAATTGCAAAGAGTTATATACCCTACGGGATGTTATTCTGAGACGTTACAAGGATCCCGTATAGTTTTGAAAGTGGGGCAAGAGGAGGGAGTCGTGACAATGTTCACTGATGTAGAAAGTGGCAAGTGCCACCCGTGACTCATCACGGTTGCATGAATGTCAATGCTCCAAACATTCCAACCCCGACCCCCTCACCCCTGTAGACCCGTTGCCGCGGGTCGTGATAAATGAGAAAAATGTGGCCTTCCAATTGTGTTAAAATAAATCAAATAGCGAAAATAAAAAGTAAATGTTTGGTCAGTAGCTATTAGTTGATTTTTTTAGCATATTTGGGAGTTATACTTATGACAATTCTGCCGAGTGCCCCGACACTGGGGAGGGGTGGTCTCTAATAAGTTTCACATTAATAAATTTCACGCATACGTATTACCACAGGCGCCAAATTCAACGTCAGAGAATATTAGTCCGACTCCTTCCAACATCCCTATCCATATCTCACCCTACCCCCTACACCCCCCACCCACCCACGCTGTGTTGGTGTCGCGGAGATAAAGTAAGTCTATTGAGTTTTATGAAGTTGGTCACCAATTTTCGGAATATTTACCAGACCTAAACGTGGCCTGAACAATTAGATCGCTAGCAATATAACTGTGCATTTTATGTTTATTAGTTCTTTCATCACTACATAAGTGTTAACTGGCTAATAACCAGTATTTCCGCGAACGATTGTGGAATGAAGTCACATCTTGATTAAATGACATCCATGTAGACAGGAAACTCCTTCATCATTAATTGAAAAGAAACTTGACTAACCTAACCCACTTAAATTAATATTTACATTTTTCTTGAAACGCAAAAGTTTCTATGTCAAAAGGAATCTATACAGCGACGCACAAATTGTTAGGTATGTTAATATGGCTTAAGTATACAATGCACCTTTACCATGCCCCTTTTTAAGTTTTAAAGTATAAGTTTCCATGATATTAATAAATTCACGAGAATATTTGTGTTAAGAGATTTCCCACATGGAGAAAAAAACTTAGCAAGGAAATATTCGTTTTGTTTCTTTTTAGCCAACGCCACATGAAAATGATTTCTAAGGCTCTTGAATTAAACGAAATGACTTCCCTGTCCGATTTTCCTTTCAAGTGGCCACCAGAACGATTTCTCGAGGTATGACACGTAATTGTAATAATAGTAAAAATTATAATATAATAATATACGCCTAGGTTTTGATCCAAAGACATCTATCTATACACCCCCCTTCCCCATGCCTGCTCAGTTTAAAATGATCCCTTCACCTGCAGCCTACACCCATATCAATAACTATTCACCTCACTAGAAAACATTTTCCAATACACAGTGACTATTCCATGTTATTTCAATAAGGGGGGGGGGGGGG
>JAIPMN010004297.1:2824-15634 GCA_020650975.1 Apostichopus californicus | reverse complement strand
TTTTTGCAAAGAGATATCTCATTCCAAGAAAGTTTGTAGTATGTTTATTTCTCCAATCTTTTGTTTTATTTTTTTGTTGCTTCCTCGTAGCCTTTCCACACAGTCATAAAGTTAGAGAGCCATGTTAAATCATAAATTGTTTGTACATTTTGGTGGAAAACTGCGACATTCACTTTACCCTGTAACATCCCTAACAGTGATAATAAAACAGTTGCAATTTTAAGAGGTTTTAGTCAGGTCATTATGTTACCATGGAAACCAGAGAATTCCTGTTCCCTTCCCCCTCACCCCCCCCCCCCCCAAGAAAAGGATTTGGTTAATCCAAGCTATAAGGAACAGTACTCTACGATGTGGTTAATTAACAGTTTGTAGTTTTAAATCCTCCGAAATTTGTCCGAGATGATGTAAACCGAAAAATAGGTGTCAATGTTTCCGTGTTAGAGCTTTCAAGTAATTCAGAGAAGGTGTGTTGTCATTTGAAATTGTGAGTGAAATCCTAAATCCTTTGATTGGAAGTGGTCTTACAAGGTGATGCTGTTCTTCCTAATGTTCTGCTGAATGCTGTTGTCTTTAATGGTTGCAGACAGAATGGGAACTTACCACCAGTGGTAAATTTTGCTGTGATAGTGAAATAGTTGAAGAGAGGGCAAAACTGTGTCACCGGTGACCTGATCATGTGAAACAGGTTACCAACTTAAATATAGTACTGTCTACTAGAAAGAGCCAGAGAAAGAGATCTGTGTATGCCTCTGTGACCTTTGATCTCCCCCATCTCCCAAAAGAGTTGCATCTGGTAAACTGTAATTTTAACATAAGGACAAAAGTGTCATAACTTTTATCACTCCTCCTTTCTTTGCATTCAATTAAATAAAATAGAAGAAAAAAAAATGAGAAAGAAACTCATACTTTATGGGTTTTTGAAAGAAATTCATCCTTTTGTAGATGAGTGACCTTTGACATTCAGATATGAAGAATGATGAATGTTATCTATGATGAAGAGAGTATACATTGTTTTAAATGTTTGTGCTTTTACAGGAAGTTAGCGAGAAGAATCTCGTCTTAACTGACGAGAGTACTTGACTAAAAAGTGTGTGTTTTATACCTGTGCATTATTTGGTTTGCATATTGTTTCATAATTATAGGATCTGAAAACATTACATAATTATCATTTCCGCTTATACATTTGTTTTCCCTTCTTATGTTTATTTTTTTAAATTTTCTTTCTTAATGATTGTACCGTAGTCTATTAGTGTATCCCTCATTATTTTTCTTTCTATATTTTCGGTTTCAACAATACAACACATGGCAGGGCTATCCATTTCAACTGAGCAATGAACTGCAGAATGTGTGCATTGTACATACAAAAATAATAAACACAAAACAAAAGCAAAAAAAAATAATTATAATAAAAATAATAAATAATTGTATTGAATTTGATGTGAAAGAATTTTCAGTCAAAACTGATGAGTAACTTACTTATGGACATGATGGGTTGTAGCTGTAAGGCATGTGGCAATATTTATCAATGATGTATCCTGTGGTGAATTTGATGAGGTGACCAGGTTAGTGGAGCTAAAAGAAGGAGTGGAGGGGTAGGGGAGGAACATGGTGAAACTGATGATGGGGGGAGGGGAGGGATTGATGAGTATGTGGAGCTCTGTACCAAAGGTAAAATTAGTTACATTTTTCCAAATACAACAGTCGTCAAACTTTGGAGTAAGCAACTTATATTCCGCTAATTTATGACGGGTGTTTGTCTTTAAAAGAAAAAAAAATTATTCGAGGGGAGGGGTTAAGTGAATTGTTTCTGTAAACTAATGCCGGTATAGGATTTGCTTTGCTTAGACAAGAAGGATTTAAAGTAACAAATGAAAAGTACCGTCATGCTATCAAATTTCAGTTTTTGAAGATGCCGCAAATGAAAGGTATTGCAAGATGCTTGGTTCTGTAGCGAGTCTGTTCTCTTGACAATGCAAACAAATCTACTTTGACAACTTGACACAGTCTTGTTATTATATATGGAGGTGTGTTACTAGTTGATGATGAGAACTGTTAAGTGTTTGTTACAAACTGTCCTTGCTAAAACAATAGATTTCGTCCTGTTTGATCGTCATTATCAACTGTTTTGTTAATTTAAGGTATAAGCTCTTCCTCTCTTCTCCCTGGTGTAGAGAGGACCTACCGGCCTGTACCTCTCTCTCTCTCTCTCTCTATTTCATGAGGTATTACAACTTAACAGTAATCAGTTGTGTGCAAATGGTTGACCATACTACCCTCATAGATGCATATAGTAGTAGTAGAAGCAGCTTAGCTAGTGTGGGACTATTTTACCAGTGTTAATACCACTGTATACTGTCCTCTCGTAAGATGTTTCAAAGCACTCGTACTGACAGTATTAACAGTTCTTACGATTTATCTGATAGGAAAACAAGATATTCATACTGTCAGTACAAATGATTTGTAAGCGTGACGTGAAATTAACAGTCTATAGAAGAAGACAAAAAGTGGGTTTTTTGAGTGTGTAGTTGAATAGAAGTGATGATTATGTTGTGTCAGTACACATCTATCACCATATTATCTCAGGCTTAATTGTAAGGATATGTCCACTTACACTTCCTTTTCATATATCCTTCAATAAAGAAGAAGAATAAGATTTCCTATGGAAATTTTCTAGCAGGGATGTGGAAGATTGAGTGCATCAATGTTTTGAGTCAATGAGATTATTGTCAGCAGAATTTTACTGACTGAAATTAAAATATAACTCTTCATGAATATTCATATCATTTTATGATGGTGATCGATACTTGGTAGATATCTTCTTTCTTATCAGATGATATAATGCAGCTTGAATTAATTATCAAGCAAGGACAGTTTGCATCTTTCCCATCTCACATATATTTTGTTCAGCTCAAGGCAATCCAAGATTCTGATTGGCATTTTCACTTTTCTTTTTAAAGGTAATTTCTTTTAAAAAAAAAAACCAAATGGTGAAGTGTTTCCACTCCTGCTGTGCATTCTGTTAGTAATTCATGTAAATATCAACTACATTATCTTTTGATGAGAAAGAAGCTCTCCTTTTCATCCTTTTTTTTTGTATCCATATTTTTGCATGTTCACAGAGTGTTGAATATGTCTTATGCGATGCATATTCATTTAAGTATGTAGGGGGTGTGTTAGCAAAAATAATTAACATATTCATAGCAGTATTTTAAATATGTAGTACTGAAACATTGCATATAGAAAGTAGTGTTTCCGTATAGATAGATACGAAATGTTGAATATGTTTATGTATTGAATATTCATGTATGTATTGAATATGTAACTTAAGTATTCATAACCAACCATAAATGATACATGTATGTAGTTGCATATATTGATTTCTTTTTTTAATAAGTTGGTGTGGATCTGCTACGTATGCAACAAAACAATTCAAACTAATTATGGGTGTAACGTTGACTCTTCTATACTATGTTTCAATTTTGTTTTTCATGTAAAGTGTGGTAAAAGTGTAGTGTACCATTTCTGGCTTCTCATTGGCAACCAGTTTTACTTACTTTTCTTGCTCAGAGAAAGTGTGAAGAAAGAAACAAATATAAATGATATTTCATCTTCTGAAATGAATTAATTGACTATAATGCACTCATTGAAATGACTCATTGAAATGACTCATTTATTGTACCCAGTGTCATAAAAGTACAATTTTTTTCTTGTATTTTTTTTCGTATCTTTTTTTGTGTAATTTATTGAGTTAAATACCAAGTCTTACATAAGGTTTTTTTTCTTTTGGGCGTTTAAATCTATGCAAATATGTAAAATATCTTTTTATATATGTGGACTTGAGTAACATAACAGCACGTACAATCACAGTGATGAATTGCCCCAAATGTTTCCCCCCCCCCCCCCGTACACCAATCTTTTGATTTCAGTATGGAATACATGAATACAGTGAAATTGACTTTATGATAATATAACAGGGAATTTTTCTTCTTTTGTTTTAATGACCACAGTTATATATAGTTTATAACACTGAGTAGTTTATGTCGGAATTCAATCATTATTGTGGATGTTAGTGACGGGTAGCGAGCAAGAGTGGGGAGGGGGTGGGAGTGGGCATTCTATCAGTATTGGAGCTGAATAGAGTTCTGTTATTGTGGGTGCTTGGTTGGATGGATTAGTATAAATTGGGCCACAAGGGATCCTGCACTTGTTGATATATTGACAAAAGTATTGTCCTGTCTTGAGACCCACGGATGGCATTACTAATTACCCTCTTGGTGGTTGTTTAATCCCATGTGGGTCTACGGTGGGTCCATGGTGCTTGACAATGATCACAAAGAGCCCTGTGACTGACTGTCTGCCAAAGTGAAACGATTGCATATCTGGGGCTTCATGGGTATTACTGCTGTCACTATAGCATTGCACTTGTACTACTTTGCCTTTAAACATTGATCTACTGTTTGAGCATGTTTGTTGGGTTACCAAAAGAGTTCGTGTAATGTGGCCCTTTAACCACAGTTATTGAGCTGGAGGGCCTCGACATTTGTTTTCTCTCATAGTGCGGTGATAGCTTTACAATGGTTTTGCCAGTTTGGGCTATTAAGTTGCAGGTAGTGGTGGAATGGTAGCTTTTGAACTGCAAATGGTATGCCATTGTAGTTGTTTTTAGGACTCGTGTATTCTGGGTGCGACTTTGTCACCGTAAATGGTGGTTCCATTGTCCGTTATTTTAGTTGCTATCGGTAGGGATGGGTGCTACAGTATTAACTTTTGTTAAAACAAATAAGAACGTTTTATTCCTTCATTATATGACTTTTTGTTAAATAATCACTTGAAATTACTATTATTTGTGTGTGTGTCTATTGTTGGTAATATTCTTTATCACGATTGGTAGCTACATATGTTGTAGTCATATGTGGTTTTATTATTATTATTATTATACTCGTTTAGCAGTATATGGTATAAGTCGTATGTATGTATGTGTGTGTATGTATGCGTGTGTCTGTCAGCTGTTATAGAAGACAGCGAAGCCTGTACCAATCCACAGTTATGTCATTGACTGTCCGTTTACTTTCTAATGCATATTTAATTTTCAATCCCGGAAGCATCTCGACATAATTTACGCGAATCGCGTGGAGAAAAAGAGATGCATTTTGTCTCTGTTGTTTCCATGACAACCATTCAAAATCCATCTTTCTGCAAATGGTTCTTATCTCAACGGGTGAAATTGTATGGCATGAAAAGAAAAATAGTCTATATACCTAAAACCTCATTGAAACATATTTTCCTACTTATAAACTAGAAATGAAAATTATTAAACCTTAAAAAAGAAGAACGTCTCTATACTTAAATCGGTTACGTAAACATTTATAGATGCATGCAGGTTGCATAAGTTGGCATAACAGCTGTCACTATAATACTAAAGTGTTAAGTATATCGACTTCAAAATAATAACCCTACTAATATGAAACAGCACTTCTACATATCCAGTTGGTAAAAAAATGAAGATCTCTTATTTACACATAATTAACCTCCTTCTTCTTCCTCATTTATTATGATATAATTTTTTCCAATTTAGTTTGTATTTTGTATATTTGTTAGTTTTACGTTACTTTTTTTGTTTAAAAGTAAAACCAGTACCTAATACGTTCTGGGTTTTTTTTCCGGTTTTTTTTTTGTGATGATTGTGCTTTGTTGAAGTATAAATGGGAAGTATTTGAAATTTAAGATAAAAAAATCAATAACACAAAAGAAGTAGAGAGATGCTAAAGATGGAAGTAGTATTAAAATCAATTGTGTTTTTGTTCTTTTTTTTAAAAATTTAGTTCCGGTTCTTCATTATACAGTTGTGTTACGTTGCTTGCTTTGTTTTCGATGGGGTGGGAGGTTATAATACCGTAACGACATGCATATTAATCAATTATCCATGATCCCCACTGACAGACATCCATTTGTGGGTTTGAATCCCGGGCTCTCACCCCCCCCCCCTCCCCCTCGCCCGGTGAACTAGTGCATGCGATTAATGAAATGAGGCGGTGTATCGATTAATGAAATGAGGCGGTGTATCCCATTCAGGTTCATCTTGTTTGTGCGAAGTCTCAGTTCCAGAGAAAGGAGGATGCGCTGTATTTAGTATCAAATGATTTATTAAAATGGTTTCTTACTCGTACATATACTTCAAAGTATAGAAGGTAGCTAGCTAGGAGGGATTCATTATTGTGTGCCTCCATGAAGACATTTTAAAGGGAAGTTTTTTAGCCATACCGTAGTGGAAAGCTAATACAAGAAATATTGCCAATTACAACGAAATGGGGGAAATGGGGAGGGGGGCGGGGGGGGGGGGGGTTAGAGAAGCATGGTGAGAATTGGCGATCTAAATTGACCCAATAGGGACCCGAGTTGACCCGAAAGAAGCTAGCCGAGTCCATCCTCGAATACCTTCGTCTCTTGTTGCTCCCAAACGACTTCCCGACTATACGCCGCTGTAATTGGCAATCGGTATTATAGCCTGATTTAAGCGTGCCATCTGCCCAGGACGTTTTTATACGTCGAATCGACAGCAATTAAAATCACATCGATACACTTTGTGAGAGGGGAAGGCGTGGGATAACCTAGGCAGGGACGGCGGAGCCGGTGGAATAAGATTCACGTGCCAACTTATTTGAGAAAATCGCAAACGTGCCTCGTTTCATGAATAAGAAGTATCTCAAGCTTCTTTGTATATACACACATTTTAACCCAAGTTTACGACAATGCACTAATACGTCGGTTTAGCTTTTGGTCCTTTTCGGTCCTCAGGACAAAAGTTCTGCGACTCGCGAGACGATTTCAAAACCTATGTTGCGGCCAGGAGAACCTTAAGGCAAAAAAGACAGATAACTTAACCAAACCATGCAAAATGTATTATGTAGTATTTCCATTTCACGGGAGCATGTAGCAACTAGCTACATATTTAATTGCTGTGGCCCGCCGTTTACGTAGAACCCTACCCCTCGAATTGAACCCTCTTCCGCCTCCCCTAAACACATGTACGCTCCTGATGGCAATATAGATGCATGTATATGCATGTATGCCTATAGCCTATTCTCATTTCCGGGAAATTAAGACCAACAGTGTACGTTGTTCCCAGGTAGTATATTGCTGTGGTATGTCTTCCTTTTCTCCGTCCCCCCCCCCCCCCAAACAACGGTATGTTTATGTTTACGAAATAAAAATGTTTATTTGGAAAGCTTACCATATGTTTCTACTGCACCCAGTAGGGACAATTTTTTTCTATACTGTAGTATTATGTCCCGCTTTAGAGCACTCGTATTGTAGGTACAAGCAGTATGGATATCATGTTTCTATCAGATCAAGGTTAGGAACTGTTTGTACTGACAGTACCAGTGCTTTGAGAGCATGATATTAGAGTGCAGTTTATAGAGAGGTATTAGCATTAGGCAATTGTCCCAACTGGCTGGGCTAGTTGCACACTATATGAATATTCATGGTACCTATAAATGGACAAGACTGGCAATATAATTCCTTCCTTTCTTGAACGTGTTTAATCGAAATCCGATTGAAACTGCTGCTTATTAAAACTATTTCCAAGTTTTGCCTCACTCTGTTGTCGTTGAAAGACAACCTGTCACCGCGACTGGTTATACATAACGCTGTCGTTTAGGCATACATCTGAAAAACAAGGGCGCCACCATTACGTCTGCTACTTGGTTATGTATATATTTATACATATATTTATATATAGTTGCGGTGCAAGCTATAGCCCATCGTGATTTACCCTACAAACGTTGAGGTGCCTGGTTTATCCTCGGGGTTGGTATACTGTAGACTAAGGTGACGAAGTAAAGATAAGAGGGGCCGAGAGGTCAATTAACTACTCCTTCCGAGATAGGTGGTCGCAAGAGGAGGTAGCTGTCACCGGAAGCTAAATAAGAGGAGGAAGGGAGAGAAAAGAAAACCCGGTCCTGTTTGAAATTGTGTGGATATAAACTTACGTCAATTCGATTCCATGCAGACTAAACCACCAGAAAAAAAAGAAGTTATTTTTGTATCACTCCTGAACTGTCAGGTGTACTCAAGCGCTCTGTTATCAGACGTAATGTGTTGAGCAAACCATCAGGACTATTTGAATTGATGACAAGCGTTCTGTTGTTCAGCCTGGTTCAAGTATAGAGAGGGGGATCAATATATAAGCTACCGATTTCGCTCTGGGGTACGTACCGCCCACAAGCACCAAAGCTACTCTGGTACATCACTGAATCGGTCCATTTCCTATGTGACAAATATTTTGGATATTTTTAAATTGTGACATTTTCAGTCGGCATTTGCACTTTTGTTGGGAACGTCCCTCATCAGATTTATTATGTTTTCACAGGAAGATATTAAAACCGTCACGTTCTGTTTCCAACTATAACTATGTTTCTAATGAAGGTCACGGAATTGAATAACGACAAATGGGACATAATTAATTTTCAGGCGGAATTTTCTTTTCTATAAAAAAGCGAGACAAGGGTAAATTATTTTACATATCACTTTCGAAAGTGTGATTCAGAAAACTTTCTTTAAAACTTAATCAACATGACGGCGAAATGGACAAAAATGTGGCTTTTTGCCTTGATGGTAATGAACTTTTTGTTACTTTCTCCATTATTGATAAATGCCAACGAAGTTGTTGGTGAGAGGTCCGAACCAGAAACACAGCAGCGAGTTGAGAAGAAGTCAAAGAAAACTGCAAAGTTTAAATTTGATCAGAATTTCTTCGAAGTTACGATAAGAGACGACGTTGAAGTAGGTTCAACTATCCTAGTCGCTTCGGCTTCATTCAAGAAGAAGAAATCGAGTAAGTGTTTCTTTTATTATCATTTTTATTGCCTACATAGATTCATAGCTTTCGTAATGTGTTATAGACCCCCCACCCCCTCCTCTTCCCATCACTGTGAGAGTTGTTGCGGTGGTGACGGTCAAGGGTAGGGTGAGGTGGGTAAGCATCATATATATGAATGAGCGTGTAACTTATGCTGCCTCAAAATGCAAGCTAAAATTGAAAAACTATATTAATATCAAATCTACTTGAAGAATATGAACACTTAATATCGACTGAAGCTTCGAAGTTAAAGCAGCTTTCTGAGTTAATTTTGGTAAATGATGCACTGCAGTTTAATACTAAACTCATAAATATAACAATTAAGGTCATTAGCTTGAATTCCATTTCATTTCAAATATATAGTGGAGTAAAACTAAAACGGTTTGAAATATTCCAATTTGTGTTTAAAATATGTTGAATAGCCTACTACAATTATCTTGTTTAATTACTTCCTAATCAATCTTCATTTGAGGTCAAGGGTGAGAGTAGTCTACTCAGAGTACAAATACCGCTTCAATACTCGGTAATATAATAAGGTACCGGAATGTTAACAAAGCCAAACCATGATGAAAGTAGGTCAATTCAAATGTATATACTAGCTTCAGTTTGGCACTGTCATAAAATTGAAAGTTTGTCCGGACAGATCTTTTGACCATTTCCTATGAAGTATATTGTCAGTAGTACTCTTACGATGATACCTTGTTGGTTTTGTACCGTATATCTGTATTTCTGTATATTGAGTAATGCCGTACTGTTGCAGAAAAAAAAATATGTCAATATTACATCTACTAGGAGATCTCTAAATGGTCACATCAAGTTTACGAGCAGAGTAGTATACTGGCGAGAGCTGGGAAAAGTGAATAACGAGTTTTATCTGCCCGTTTACTACTGCTTACTTACTAAATAAACGACGTTTCAGTGGTCTGGGTAGGAATGAACATTTATGGGAGGGGAGGGGGAGCGGGAGGTCATGTGGAGGGGGATTCTTTAATGCATATAGACAATATATCCATATCTTGAAGCTTCTTCTTCATTATTATATATAAGCGCATATTGTGTGAAATGAAGAATAACATGTAATCTTTAACGGTCTCTCTACATACGAACATACCATGTTATGTTAAAGTTTATTTACGTATGTAAAACCGTCGTATCTACCATACCGCATATTGTCTAAACACTATAGGAACATACGATAGGGACATATCTCAGCTTACTTTGTGTGCACTATGTGTTCACCTTTAGACTGTACTTCAGACACAGTCACATATATATACACTTAAAATTGATCGATTCATCATGACCCCACCGTGCCCCTTCACCCTTTGACATCCCCTGTCCACTTCACGTTTATTGAGGAAACATTTAATACATACTAATACCATAGCGAAGAAGGTTGGCAGTTTTAGTCAAGCAAAATATACTAAATATACTTTTCTTGGTTTCTCGTAGTCCTTACAAAGTCAAATGATCGTATCCAAGAAAAAAAAAAGGAGGGGAAAATAGCAAAAAGAAAAAGGTAGAAAACAGAAAGAAAGAAAAGAATCAAGCAGGTGTTGATCGTCTGCAGTAAACCATTTGGATTTTTGTAGTTGTGCAGCGGGGAAGGTGATGTAGAACAAACAGCAGGGTCTTAATTAGGGTTAACCTGTTAGCACG
Organism: Apostichopus californicus; assembly: GCA_020650975.1. NCBI lineage: Eukaryota > Metazoa > Echinodermata > Holothuroidea > Aspidochirotida > Stichopodidae > Apostichopus > Apostichopus californicus. The sequence continues at coordinate 5,115 of JAIPMN010004297.1, read as the reverse complement.
TTGACGTCATATGTGGCCCAGTGGCGCGTTGACGTGTTAACCTTTGACCTCTTGCCAGCCATTTTCCCCATTTGCGGCAGCTCCCAGGTATACATCATCAACTCGATTCGATAAAAGGAGGCTAATGAAAACATTAGTCGTCTTATGTTGCAAATAAAAGTGACATTTTTTTTTAATATCCTGTATATTTTTTGTAGCACATTCCAAGAACTGAATTATTCAGTTCATCGTGAACACATGTCCCGCCGTGCTTAGGTCAAGTATATAATCTCCAAAATATAGATATTTAGGACTTAAAAAGTTTATTTTCTGACTGTCCCCTGGCATGTTGACTGCCTGGGAACTTGAAATAATTGGACCCGGACGGCCTGTCTTACGTTATGGAAGGTGTGTCTCGTGAATGTTTTCAGTTCGTTTGGTATGTGGTATCGCTGGTACAGGTCATATTGATACAAAGATTTGCCAAAATAAAGAAAAGAAAGGGTCGGGGCATTTGCACTTTTAGTCCCCGAATTTTGTTCAATCGTTTATTTTGGTCAGATACGGTCTTGTCATCTCTGGAAACTTAGAGTGGTTCAGAGAGATATTGGGGAAGGGGGGGGGGGGCAGGGGTCGCGGGAAGGAAATTGTATACGTAGCTTCGTGTCCAATGCAAACTACCCCTTGAAACGTTGGTATGATCTAAATAATTGTAGTTTGCCCTAAGTTTTACCTCCCCGAACCCCCCATAAAAAGTTTCTGACAACCCTGAAACTGCTGAAGAAAGATAGCTAGAGAGATTGTGGGGATATATAAGAACGGTATGTATAGATAGATAGCTATAGTTGTCATATTTATATTCTTGTATGCCACCTATATATGGCAAACGCTGTTTTGTTGCGTTCGTGGAATGGGTTTGTTGGTAACGTATTTAGTAGTATAATGACTCCAGCAAAGAAAACTAAGATTAGATCATTGTTTATGAAATTTCGATTCGATGAGCAGTAATTAATTAAATAATTAATCAATCAATTTATTTATTCATTCATTCATTCATCAATATCATATTTATCGTCGATCAATAGAAACTGTGACCGTCTTTTCCCCATACCAACCCCTTCCCATGGGCTTCAGATAAGAAAGTATTGTCTTTTTTATGGGGAGGGGGTGGGGCTATAAACCGTTTCAGTCAGTAGGTATAAAGCTTCCCGGTGGGTCGGGACCTATATCTGGCGTTAATTTACACTTTTGCAGATGTTTGATATAATTCAGTGATTTTAAACTGTGGTTCGACCCTTCAGCTTCCCAAAGCCCCCCCCCCCCCACACCCCAGTGACTCTATCCTTCTTAGTATACGTCTGTGGTTGGTCACATGTTTTTCTCTTGCTCACCGTCCGTCTTCCACTCAATGAACGCTTCGAACAAGTTTTACGTCCTGGAAGGTTAAAATTCGTGTATTTAAACCAAAATGGAAAATAGTGGTTCAGAATTTTTGTTCACAGTAATATTAAACGCATAAAAAATACAAGCAAAGGACATTTTCAATTTGTGTCCTTTTTCTGAAATATTTGTATTTGACAGTTCAATGGAGTGTTATTGTCAACATGAAGTAACACCTAGCACGATATCAACATCGACACAGAACCACCATATGCAGTGTTGATTAAACTGTGTACATAATTGGCAGGCGTGTTTACTAGTATGATTTCACGACGAGCCTATACCATCATTCAACGTCTATCAAACGCCAGGCCGTAGACTATACTTTATAAAAAGAAATTGACATCCTTTTGTGTTGACGTTAAGCGGGCACCTTATTATCGGTAGCCCGTGAAAGAAGTGAGCAAACTAATAGCATAAGTTGGTAGTTCTCTCTTAGTTAAGTTGTCCAAAGTTCATTATACCTTGGAGGTTTAATCTTCGGCAATCTCGAGACAGTCACAATCGATCTGAAAACAGTATTATTATTCAATGAAAGCAAGAATGAGGTATATACCACAAAGCAACTGACTATAACGAACAAGTTAAAATGAGCATCCGCCACCCTCCTCCTTCTCTGAAAAGGAAAAGATGGAAAACAAGAGCAAAAAAAAAACGGTTAGATAGATATCCACAACAACTTTTACAAGAAATTTAAGTAATCCTCAGTAGCATTGTAAAAGATCAATTTAGCAAGTTGAAGCAAAACTTCATAAAATCTTGCGAAAATACCAGAGCTACCTCAGCGAACTGGAACGCTTATTGGTGGGGGGGGGGGGGTGGAGTGGGAGTGGGTGTGGGAGAGAAGGGGTGGTGATTACTTGGTTAGATCA
>JAIPMN010004296.1:7981-22555 GCA_020650975.1 Apostichopus californicus | reverse complement strand
AAACAAAAAAGATATAAGCTTTTACGGAGATAAAGCTGTATATTGAAATAAATGCGTCTGACTTTTATCATGACACTCGTACCTTGAATTCATTCATGAGGCCCTTCAATTCTTCGTCTGTGCCCATGAAACCCCACGCTAAGGCCGGAGTCACATGCTTGGAAATATCATAACAATGACCCATAAAACCTCTAGGATTCTAGAAAGAAAGAAGAAAGGTTTACGCATATTTATACCAAAATTTTAAATTCACAAAATGATCATGTGGGGAAGACTATAAGCAATGGGAAGGCCAAGGAGAAGGTTTAAACAGATCAGCTGGGTATGAAAGATTTCTTGGTCACAGTATAAAAGAATGCCAAAAAAAAAAGGAATGTTATAGCAACTGTTCTTTCGTTTTTTACTCCTCAAATTCCTTGTTATTACTATTATCTGTATACATGTTCTTAGATTTATATATTTATGTTTTTTTTTATGACACAATTCCTTTTATGGAGTAATAAAGTTTCACTTTACTTTTGATCAAGTATTCTGTATAAATGAAAAATATTAATAAATATAATACTTCATGGATGGAGAGCAAGAAGGGGATGGGGGTAGGGGGAAGTAAACAAAAAACTATCATAATTTGAATCATTTTGTTATGTAATATCTAAACAGCTGAAATTACCTTTAGCATTTGTTTCTTAGCTGCCAGGACTGACCAGATAGCTGCTCCTAAACCCTGCCAAAGAGAAGGTTTGAGAAAGAGTGTAAACATTTACTAACATCTTTACTAACATAACATGAATCATCGTACATGAAAGACTGAGCTCAAAATAAATCGGTTTAATCTGACCCCCCCCCCCTTCCACCAAAAAAAAAAAACCTTTTTAAAGATACTGGTCACATCTGCAATGTAGCATCGTCTGGTTTGAAAAATATTTTTGATGTGTGCATAAAACATTGTTTAATTTGTTGCTTCGGTCATATTGTTGAACGGACGATAGCAAAACGAATCGCAGTCTCCACCGTGGTGTTCAAACTATGTTATCTTTCATGACTTCCTGCTGTGATGACATACAAATCACGAGGTCGTCAAAAGCACTCACCGTCTCTTTGACGCTCTGGGAGAGCCAACGGTTTTGAACGATGGATATCACCGACGCCGGGGGATCCTCTAGGTCATCGAAGGCATCCAGGAGGAAAAAATCAAGTACAGCATCATAAAATGAAAAATCCTTCACCTGCAAAAATCAAAATCAGAAAAATAAGTTTTTTAATTTAATATTGCCCAAAAAAATATCTGATAATATTAGGACAGCACAACAGAACCTCTGAAGAGATGATTGGTGAAGACTTTCTTGAGAAAATTTCAATATTGTTTATTATTAATTTTTCCACCCTTTGACATATTGCAGTCGTCGTACTTGGCCTCCTCCTCCTCACAAATTGGAGTGTTAGCTCAGTGGGTTAACGCCGGTGCCTTTCAATCATAAGGTCCCCGGTTCGAGTCACTCCCAGATTAATGTATGTCGCCCAGTTACAGAGTTGTTGACAATTAACAATTCATAATCATGGACGTTAAATATGAATGTAAGAGACTGACTTTGGTCAGCTTGCGGCTTTGATAAGCCAATGAGGCTTCTTCGCGAGTTCCTGCTTGCAGGAGGATCTAAAATACATACATAATACATACATACATACATACAATTTGGCCTGTTCCTTCACATTTGTTTCACATTGTTGTTTAAAATAGTGTACTCCTGTTGTACCAATTCCAAAGGATTGGAAAGACTGGAACTTATGTAAGTCTATTGTGCTTTATTGTTTACATCAAATTTTTGAATGTCTATTAGTTGGATCGCAGTCAACCTGTTTGCATATGTTCGACTAGATTCGAGGAAGAAATTATTTTCCACCGATGAAGTTCCGGGGAGCTCGTAAACATGCTAGATTAGAAATCAACCCAAAATAGCCAAAAGAAAAGAGAAAAATTCCATTATGAAGACTTCAAACAGGAGATGAAGTCACAGCTTGTGCCCAGACCGGGCCTGACCCTTGACGCCCCGAATCTACCCTACCATTATATGAGGCCCCCCTATCTTCCCTACCATTTTATGAGGCCCCTCATCTATCCTACCATTACATGAGGCACATGTAGAGTTGTACTGAATTACTGAAGAGAGAGAGAGAGACGAATCATGCTCACCTTTCTATTCTTGAGTTCTTGTTCGATACTTGTAAGGTTTTCTGGCTTCTTCACATACTCCATCATCCTTTCGAATGTAACATAAAACTCCTCCGTTGCCTACAAAATAACGAAAAACAAGAGTAAGTTTGTAAAGAGAAGCTGTGATAGATTTCACTTTTCCATTCCCAAAGGAATGGGCTTGAGAAGGGTAGGAGGAGGAAGGAGATGGTGGTAATGTACCTTAGTCAAAATGTACCTTAGTTAAGTATATGTACCCTCAAAAACAAACAGGTTCAAGGGAATAGCAGTTTCAATTTTGTAGTACTCAGGAAGACACTTCTTCTCATGTTTTTGTACTCATACTCAACATTTGGTACTCATACATAGAGAACACGAAAGAGAGTACTCCAACCAATACGTAGCGCCTTTATATTAGTACTTGACTACTTGGGACAATTTGATCACTTTTGTTTTTGTTTTGTACTCACATTGAAGTTTCTTTAATGGTCATTTTTTTCTCTCAGATTACCAGGGACAGCAGCCAAAGCTTACAATGGGAAGGCACAATTAGACAAGTAATGAAGTCTTGTCTTTTTTCATCTTTAGAAAAACGATTAGGAAATTACATGGAATGTTTCCTTGGTTATCCTAAGCTGAGGATATACTGCTACAAGTCACCCTCAAACATTCCCGACCAAAATTGGATTTAGTCAGGACGGAATAGAAATCAGAAGTAATGAGACTCACATAGCCCGCTTCATCCCCTCAAACCTTCCCGACCAAAATTGGATTCAGTCAGGAGGGATTAGAAATCTTAAATAATAAGACTCACATAGCCGGCTGTGGAGAGGATGTCTGCTATCAGTTGCATACCCATACTAGCGAACCAGTCTCTCATCGTCGTATCTGACATCAGTAACCTCAAGGCTTGTCTGATACAGTGTACTTTAGCTAAGTAGTCTTCTTTACTCTCACAATTTAACATATGTGCTCTGAAAGAATAAAAAGCAACATTCACATTACTGGTGGGTTTTTTTTACACTGATTAAGAATTTGTAAATTCAGGTGGTAATAATTATGGTGTAAACTTGAATAACAGAAACATATCAATCATTTAAAATATGAATGACTTGCAGAAGTGACGGCCAGAACTGCACTTGTAAATGTAATATATAGTAAAACATACAATAGCCAGTATCATTGTTAATCTGCCCCTCCCCATCCTAAATAAAAAAAAAGTTGAGGAGGAATAAAATTAGAAGCAAGAAGAGTTAAGTCTGAACTCTATTGCTAGCAACTACATCAGAATATATCTACAACAGCTACAATGACTACAGGTGGTTGTGTTACTGCATTTGGTGTTTGTGTTGGCCTCAAACCCTGTGACATTTACAACATGTCTCTCAAATCAGAGATTGACCAATGGCTGCCCCTTTGGTATATCATGCCATGACCGACACCATTAAAGTAATGAAATTTTATATTGAGACTGTTGTGAGGAGGGATCAAGTTAAAAGCATCCCTGTGTCTGTCATCTTTGAGATTTGCAGTTTATTGACCCACCTATTGGTCCTACATTGTACTTGGTTACGTCTGACTGCTATCATAGCTGCTTGGTACAGTTCATCTCCCGTAGCTGGGATACCATTCTCTAATAGAGGTAACTGCAAAGATAAAAGAGACAACAATTCATAGGGATAAAATCATGACAGATAGAAAGATATATGCAAGATCATGCTCTCGCAGAGAAATGATAAGTACTCACTGAGATTTTATACTAAGAAAGTACTTGGTATGGGAGGAACCTTTGCACCTCCCCCCCCCCAAAAAAAAACCTCCAAAATTTGTGCTCCACTGAAACACAGTGTACTATACTGATCACATATCAAACATACCATGCATGTAACTTGTCCAGGTGCTTGCAACAAAAAATATAAGCAATTCGGTTTGGGAAATAAGCAGAATAAATTCAAGTAATGGGTGTGGACAGGATGCAGTGTTGTTGGTGCCAAATGAAGCACATTTCATGGAAGGGTAGGAGAGTGTATCAGGGGTGAAAGGAGTCATGTAAGTAATGGCCAAAGTAACTTTACCTCCTCCTCCTCTCCTAGTGAATGAAAAGAGTCTACAGAGGAAGTGTCACTTTGATTATCTCCACCTCTGGCATCAGGGTCAAAGTTCATTGCAGAAAGTTCAATATAATCCGAGCAAAGATCCTTGATTCTCTTCAAGAGGGAACGTAAGTCTTCATATCGGCCAGTCTCCTCCTGCAAAAAGAAGCGAAGCATGTGCAAATGGTAACTTCACGGAAGGGAAGCATTTTCATTCAAAGTTTGAATATTTTCCATTGTATTTAATGATACTTAACAACAGTGGACTATCTTGAAAAAAATACAACTAAGAAGACCTTAGCAAAGAAATAATTGGCAGAATTCAAACGGACGACCTTCAGCAGTGTTACAAGATATGCTGCACGTAAACCATGATATCAACAGTCGGGTTTAGCATAAAACTTCAAGAGATTCTGGACATAGTATTTATAAGATCATGCAATTGAAAACTTACTGTTGGTTCTCCATCTTGAGTTGTTTTCATTTCTAAGGCCTCCTCCCAGTATCTTAATGCACTGTCAATAGATGCAGCACCTGAAAACAACATCACATGCAAATGTCAGTTAACATTTCTTCCATACACATTCAGCACAATTCATAATAATTCAATGGGAATTTCACGTTAAAAAAACCTTGGTACTTCCTGCTGATAGTAATTTTATCACAAACAAGATCTGTTAAACCTAAACGGTACGATTGATGCAACTTGCTAACCATTGGTTTATTAATGGGTAAACAGAAATTGAAACAAATTTGAAACAATAGTGTTTTGAGAAATGATAATCTGATAAAATCCCAACGGAAAAAAAGTAGTGAGTTTGGTGAAGAATATTGATCACGTACCGAGGTGAATCATTTCTTGAGGAGAAGGAGTTGGAAGACTGGGGCCGTCAACTTCGTCTCTCTCTTCGGTTGGACTCTGTTGTATATGCTCGTCTGCTAGTTGACTGACCGAAGCGGTCGAGTGAGTGCGGGAATGATCAGTTCTATCAGGGCTAGGTGAGGGGGGACTCCCATTATGCTGAGAGTGAACATTCACAATTGTCTGACCATCTTCTGTAGATCGGTCACTGGGCCTGACAGGCATTGGAATATCTGAAAACAAAGCCAAAGTCAATTCCACTTATACAGTAATCTGCAAAAAAGTGCCATTCATTAAGTCATAAAGTAATTTCTGTACTGAAATGTCTGTCAACTTGATAACTACTGTATGTAGGTGTGTTAGCATCTCTTTTGTTGACTTGATCAAGCAACCAATTTAAGTTCATTCATGATATATTTAGGACTGAAACTGGACGTTTATAACACAAGGTTTGAGGCTTTTCAAAACTTGGTTGTTTGATGGATGAATCCTTTATAGCAGAGGGTTTCTTCTGTGAAACAGCTATCCAATTGAGTAAGATTATCCATAGCTATACTCCACTTTATACAGCAGTTAATATTTTAAAATTGCAACAGAAAATGGCCTTATAATGATACTGAGGCACACCCTTGAAGAGTTACCTACAGATTTTTTAGATGGAGTTATATTTTGCTAACCATTAAATTACAATGCTTTTTTTTTTTAGAGAAAAGCTTTGCTGAAGTGTAAACAGCTTGAAGATCACACTAGAAGTGAAATATGCTTCCAAAACTGTAAATATAACTCACTTCTCTCTGGAGCTTCTCGTTGCTTCTGTGGCACGGCACCATTTTGCTTTTTCCGATGAGATTTCCTTCTTCTTCTTCGAAAGAATGTGGCTGCAAGCAATATTCCTGCAACAGTTGTAACTACGACTGCAGCAACTATTCTGGTTGTCCTCCCTGGCCTTACAGTTGGGCTTTCCATATCAAACAATTCTGTAACATAACATAACAAATTTCAAATAGACCTGCTGAGAAAAGTAAGCAATGCCAAAGACATACATTGGCATTTATTTTAAATTCAGACAGCTTAAACTCACATTACCATGAGTCATCTAGACTATCCTATGGTAAGGCTTCATTGCTGCTCTCTTATGCCAAGCTTAGAAGTTGGATCTAACCTAGGGCAAGCTAACTGGAGGCTGACAATGACATCTTTCAAGATAGAAAGTCAGTGATATTTTAGGTGATGGTTTATTCTATAATTGCAAAAAACATTGGACAGTTACATTGATCATGTACTTTCCCAAAAAATTAAGTTTGGTGAACAAAAAGTTCCTAGTTGTAGTAATGCTGTTGTTATAAAAAAGTATATTGTAGGCCTATCTACTAGTGTTACAGTTAGTGTAAAATGTTACTTCCTACTGTGTACACTGCACTGCAGTGATCAGCGGACCCGCAAGACCTACTACATTAGTACTACTGTACACTTACTGTACTCAGTAATGTATACAGTATTACTATAAACTAACAAGTCATGGGTTACTAACTTTTACCAATTTCTTGACAATTATTGAGATGATGAATAAACTAATAATTTCTACGTTAGTTACTTTAACTAGTTTCTGACAGTACAATTCGATATCATATAATATTATACCTCTCGTACGTAGGAAAATGTCTATATCCTTTCACCGCGTCATCTGGTCGTGAATTTGTTGTGCCATGGTGATCGATGCAAAAAGATTATTGCATGAATATGTTGTACGGCGGCTTGCCAGTATTGACTGTAGCACTAACGGAGAAACAGCCGTTTATTGTAACCACTGTGATTTCTTACATAGTACTCTATATGGAAAGTTAACAACAAGGCGTAGTTACGCAGTCTATTCACGCACGCTTGGCTGTTATCTGTTTTCATTGTATATAAACTACCGCTCTGTGCAGTTGGCCCATGGCGGCCGCCTGCAATGAAACAAGTTGGAAGCAAACCCGTTGTGCATCAAAGCAAGGCAATTTTGGCAGTTACATCGCGAACGAGCTTGAAAGGGGCAAACCGACGCCACCTTATTCGAACGTAGGTGAGAGTTGTGCCTAGTAGTCGCATGTGCGACCTTACCAATTGCTCAAAACTGTAATTCATTTTCATACAAATTATTCCATCGGAGCCTAACGTAATTCAGTGTCCTGGATGGACTAGGCTATGCTTAACCTTAGGCCTAGTAACAGAAGGCTCAACAAAAGTTAGCCTAACGTAAGCCAAGCATAATGAAGGCTACGCTAGGTCTAATATTGAACGGCCAGAAGGTAACAAAGTCTTCAACAAGGTTGTTAAACTGTGCTTACCGTAGCCGAGTAATGTTTGGCTACAATTATAGAATACCACACATTTCAGAATAAGAAGGTCCCTTTTCGGGTGGATTTGCAGTCGAATATCTCCACTGTGACCTGACTCCAGTAAGATAAGAATATAATTCTTCCCCTAATGAAATTTATCAATTTGTCTAATTTCTCCACTGCAACTTCCACTGCAACTTCTCCACTTTTTCCAGTGAAAAAAATCTCCTAATCATTAAGGATTTCCCCTCCCACAACTCTTGACTCCTGCAAAAAATATCCTGTTACTTGTAATGTTAGGAGCTATATCATTCTCCAAAGCATTTATGATTTCCACAACCCAATTCTACAAACCCCATCAGTTGTGTGGGCTCCAAAAGAGATTATGAAGTAATGCATCTTATAATGATTTCCCCTTTGTGACTACAGCAAAAAAATATCCTGTTCGGGAGATGTCCTTCTCAATAGCATTTATGTAGTAATACCCCAGAAAAAAAAATCCTGTTTTGAAGATGTGTCGTGCTCAAATGCATGTATAAAGTAACTTCTCCAGCAAAAAGTATCCTGTTAGGAAGGTGTGTTGTATAATTACTCCAACTATTAACCTAGTCCTATCTACATTGTATTTGACATGCCATTTATCGATTGAACAGACCCCACCCAACCTGCATAGAGAACTTTTTATCCTAAGACTAGGTCTATACTAGTCTATAGGCAGACTGTATGAACCAGACCTGCCGACTCTCTTGGTTTAACCTGGAGCCTCCCAGTTTTCAAGGTAATCTCCAGCTCTCAAAATTTTATGTGCTAACCTCTTGGCAAAATCTGATTTCTAATTTTATTCTTAATTGCAATAACAAGTGGGCTGTTTGTATGTTTTTGGGCGTAATGTTAGGCCTAGCGTTCCTGCATTAGTATTATGCAGAAAATCCAATTGTAGAAATTGCATTTATGCCATTGTGTCTTTGCAACACTAACATAGTGGAACAATTACAATAGGACTTAAATTATTGCAGCTTGGTGACATGTAGTATAAACAAATGTTTCTCTTTCATATTTCATTTGCTATCTTGTTTAAGTTGTAAATTTTTTCCAATTATCCTACCTAATTTTCCCCCGAGCATAAATGCCCCTGTTTTTGTAAAAGCAGGTCTGCTGAACTCGTTAACAATGATTAGTATGGAACATTGTTCGAGTGAGTTGTTATTGACATTGTGCTAACCTTCCTCATAATAACTGTGTGTTTTTTATTTTTGGTTTTGCTTGTATTTGCAGGTCTTAATCAACTCACAGATGTACAATGTCTGGTTTTGAAGAAATTGGTATAGCTGGTCCTGACCACTTAAGAGATGCGTTGACAAACTGCTCGGATCCCTTGCAGGCTATCGAAGATTTTCAAAGTGAAAATGGAATCTTGTTGCCCACCCTACAACCAGCCTTACCGCTGCTGGACCTCCACGATATACGCAGACTTGAGTTCCATCAGACAATCATGGAAGAATTGGAAAAGAAATTGGTGGAGAAAACAAATGAGATAGCAGCGAGCAGCGAAAAGGAGAGATATAAAAAGATTGAAGACTTACTGACCAAATGTTTTCCGCTAGTCAAGGTCAAAACTATCCAGCCAACCGTCATGGCGATAATGAAATGCCTGCCGAAGATTCCAGAGAAATACTTAACCACCATCTTGGAAGACAGGGAACTGTACAGTGCGACCCCGATCGAGGTGAAGCGGCAGATTTGGGAGAGGAATCCAACTCTTTTTGGAGATGAAGTATCACCTTTGCTGAATAATTATGTCAAAGAGAAGGAGGCTATTCTGTTTGGCCGGGACTCGATAAATTCTCATATGTTCTATTCCATTCCACCTAAAACCAGGAGACAAAGCAAACATGTACGAGACCTGAGTCACATGGTCGGGACAAGTCTCCAGTTGTATGACATGGTCATCAGATTCTTGAAGACATTATTCGTGCGGAGTAGGAACGCTCACTATTGTACGCTCCGAGCCGAGATCTTAATGTCCCTACATGATTCTGAAGTCTCGGAAATTTGCAGCCAAGATCCCTGTCACAAATTTACCTGGTGCTTGGATGCTTGTATTCGTGATAGACAAGTTGAGGATAAGAAAGCCAAAGAACTGCAAGGATTCTTAGATGGGGTGAAGCGAGGTCGTGAAGGTGTTCTAGGGTAAAGTATCAAATCCACTTTTTTTTTTGTCTAAGGCCTGTAGGTTAGGCGCTATTCTTAATGTCCCTACAACAGGTGTTGATGAGTCTTAGGGCTTTTGGTGAGGTAACAAACATTGGTATTCCTCCAGCCAGTTCTGGAAATTTAGTCTTAAGTACAGAGTGGTTGCTCTATCCATTGCTAAATGTGTAACGTTTAATGGCCAGTTACCAAAGACACATTTTGGAAAAGAGTATCTGTTGGTTAGCCTTGATCTCTTAATTTGGATGCTTTGATTACTTTTTATTGCTTGCTTTCTATCTTTCTATCTATCTATCTATCTATCTATCTATCTATCTATCTATCTATCTATCTATCTATCTATCTATCTATCTATCTGTCTGTCTGTCTCTCTCTCTGTCTGTCTCTCTGTCTGTCTGTCTGTCTGTCTCTCTGTCTGTCTGTCTCTCTATCTGTCTGTCTCTCTATCTGTCTATCTATCTGTCTATCTATCTATCTGTCTATCTATCTATCTATCTATCTATCTTATAAGCCTGCCATATTAGATAATTTACATAATGATTTTCTAGTGTTCAAACTTCCATTTTTCTCATAAAGACATGACGTGCAAGGAATGTACATTTAAAACATCCTCAAACATTTGTTCTTAACTGGCAAAATGCACAAATCTGTTGCATTCTGTACTTGGGAAAATTTTAGGATGTATGTATGTCTGAAGGTGAACTTAAATATCCCAGGTATTTTCCCATTCCTTCCATCCGTTGATAAATTTTGCTTGGCTTTTATCCTTAAATGACTTCACTACCACCTTGTCACCATCATCAACATGTCAATTGTGAGAAGGGCAGCCTATTGTGCCTAATATGCTGCTACTGTACAATGTCAGTATAGATTAATTTCTTGTCATGCTCATCGTGTGTGGGTCTGAATAGACTAAACAGTGATAAACACTGGAACAATCATTTTAGTTATTATAAATTATACCTTCTCTTTCACAGGGACTTTTCCATGATACTCTGTGATCCATTTGCAATCCATACACTCGCTACAAGCATCATAAAGCTCATGTCTCATCAAGTATCATCAGAGAAGTTACCTCGGGTAAATCTTTGCATATATTATAACCAAATCTAAAAAGACAAGTAAGCTATGTCCCAGACTTTCAAATCATAATGTTTCAATTTTCAATTTTTTTTAAGGGATAGATAAAGGGTCTTGTGCAAATTTGGTTTTGAATGCTGGCTTGTCTTTCTCACATTAAGTAAGCCTCTTATTTATGTACATACTAATTTATGTGTTAGCAGAATGAAGTATGTACAGTATGAAGTACAATTGATGGCTTAGGATTGAAGAAACAGGGCCAAATGTAATGTCCATGTGTACCTAGATGTCCTCATATTAAAATTTCGATTAGGAAGAACTTCCCTTCCTGATGAAATGAATTAAAATCAAACAAAATTCATGGAGATTAGAATAAATAGTTTGAAACAAGATGGATTTTAGTAGAACATCAGGCAGGATTTAGACTTCTTCCTTATCCAATTTCTCAAAATGGGATTAAACGAAGTAAGTTCATAACAAAAAGTTAAAAAAAAATATGATGAATTGCTCCATTTAATAGTAGGAGTAATACAAGTTATGATTCCCATTTAAAATCTCTTCATCATACAGTTTTACAACTGTATGCAGGTTTCAGTTCTTTATGCACTTTCTACTTCAAAATCAAGCACTACTTCAGGATGTACGGTACAATACATTATTTTTTTCTGTCTCTCATTTGTTCTTTTTGTTTCTAGCAAAGTTCAGAGCTGCTACTCCTGTTGAGAATGTTAGTCCTTGGTCTTGGAGCTTGGGACATGTTGGATACACAACATTATAAGGAGTCCAAGTTGGTGAGTGATCTGTGAAATCAAGCCAAGTCAATCATGTAATTTAAAATCATGTTAATAAAGTGATCACCTTTCCATATGTGTAAGAGCATGATAGTGCAACTATGAGGATAATTCACACAAGGAGACTTCATGTTGGATATGGACAACAGTTTGGAATAAGGACCTGGCTTACATTTTTTTAGCATATATATCAGTCAGTTGGTTGGTTTCTGTCCTCAAGTATGTGTACAAGTACCTCTGCAAGTGTCATGTGAGCTGGAACTCCTCAAGTTTCTGGTTCTGACTTTTAATGCTTAGGAAAGATTGAAATCACTTGCTGTATCAATATGGTAACTGATTAAGAAAATTTATGGCGAGGAATTACAACTCTCTGAGCTTTTCCAGTTTCTGATTTTAATATGTAGATGACCTTAACAGGAGCACTACATGAGGAATCAATTATCAACACTACTAAAGTTACAAAGAGGATTTTGTAACTTGGAATGGACAGCTTGAAACTTGCAGTGTGCAATCATCTATATCACTTAAACCAATCACTGCATAAAATGTTGATAACTCTCTCAGTAACAAGCTCTTAAATTTGTATTTAATTTAATATTTACTCAAGAATTTTTTTTTTATTTACTGAGTGAGTGAGTGAGAATTTATTTACTCACAAATTTATTTACTCAAGAAAACATTTTCAGTCAAAGCTGCTGGCAAAAGAAATTTGCAGTGGAATTAATAATATCTCGTTTGTCTTCACATCTCAGGATAACGACATCATCTTGAAGTTCCTGCCTTGCCTGATGTCTCTTCTGGTCGACGATCACATTCGCATCATAAACCGAAAGCTCAACGAGGCCACTCCCTCGGTCTTACCGAAAGACATTCCTACGTACCTGTTGAAAACAATCAGGAAGAGCAGAACGGCGTCGACGCTTACATTGTACTACGTGCTTCACGTCACAAGGCTTCGCAATAAGGAGGCTCTGACTCGTATCTTGCCAAAAGTGGTTCGAACCGAGGGAGATTTGACATGGGATGACAACTTCCTCCACCCTTTCACATCTCAACTGATCGGAATGTCCGATGACTTTTCCTCCGAGGAATTTTGCTCCTTGGTGTTCGATAGTTTCCTTTTGAAGTCGGTCACTAGAGAGAATGTGGCTAGGCATACCCTGAGGCTAGTGGAATACATATTTCAAAAGTTACCCGCCTTGAGATTATCTTCGCTTCAAAACCAACTGGCTCCTAAAGATGAAGTGAGTATTGAAAAAAATATGTTTTCAGGACTTCCATCCATATTCCAATTCCCATATCCAAATTGTATGGAAGTGACTTTCATTGGAAGTTTACTGAAATATTGATATGTGCTTCTTTTTTCTTCAGACAAGTTTCTTACATGCATTTCTATAGATATAGAAATAGATCTTCTATGTCCGTTGAAGCTATGTTTTCAGTACTTAAGAACGGTCAATGACTTCAAGGTCATCATTGGGAAAATATACACAAAGATTTAGAGTCCAAGTTTGTTTTGGTATGTCTATTGTAATATGTTTTCACGTTATTAGTATCTAAAATATTTGTAAATTATTTTTACGTTTTTCGTCCGCAGCACTCACAGGAAGTCGGTGAGTTGTACAAAGTGGTGATGGAGAAGATCGACTCTCACACACCGGAACCTCTTCCCCAAGAGCAAGAACTAGACTCCCCCTTGATGAGCGTGCCTACCCCGGCACCATTATGAAGAGATTATCTAATATGGACAGTCTTTCAAAATTACATTTTTAAAATCAAGTAAAATATTGTTTCTAATAGGATTGAATAATTGCCAGATAATGTATTGCTTACATGAAAGGAATATACATTCCAAACCTACAAAAACAAAATTCAACTTGTTCCTTTCTCATGGTGTAATGAATGGAACGTTACTCTCACGCCAGATAAATCTAGTGTCCTCCTGTGAATGAAGTCAGTCGATATCTGTGATGTCAACATTGCAAAATATTGCACAAAAGCAATTCTTGAGCTTTATGGTCTTTGTCTTAATTTATCCTTCAAAGGTGACTAAACTGGAATATTGGTTAAACTGTTCATGCACTGTGTTTGTTTACTTTAAAAACAAAGGGTATATCAATAATAAGTAAAATAAGCTGCAGGTTTCATGAAAATATTTATATTTTTAAAAATGAAAATTGGTTACTTTTTTATCTCCCACTTTGGATCAGTGATTTGTTTCATTCAAAGAAACGGAAGCCCCCCTTTCTGGGGGTGGGGGGCTGAGTCTAACTGCTGTGATACTATTGCAGACTTTCTGTTACTAGATACATTCATAACATCTAATAATTAACTCTTAAATGTCTCGTCTTTGCAATATATGTTATTCTTTCAGGGAACAAGAATTACCTGTTGGTGCCCAACAATCTGTAGGATTCTGTACAATAAACAGGTTCATACTTCTGTTGGCCATTCCCAATTCAAAGGAAACCCTACAGTTTAGGATGCCTTTGTATCTTTATTGAATACCAAATGCTGTCACTGAGTATTACTTCCGTTTCCCAACCGTTGTGAAACATGTGGACCGTTTGTTGTCCATGCCATGGAAAGTTTCTTTATCGTAGATTTATTAAGATGGAAATGGTGTCTGTTAGTCCAGTTAGGATTAGGATGTACTTCCCTTGGAGTCTTGGAAACAGGCTATGGGTTGAAGCATCAGATACTAAGAGGTACCTCGAGCTGCCACTTAAAATAAAAAGTGAGATGTCCTTGGAATATACTCCACTGGACTAATGGAAATATGCTTATGCTGGGGGGCTGATGCATTTGACAATAGAAAAGGGATAAAAGTTCTTCCTCCTAATATCATAATCATTCAAACTTCTTATAGAGTTTTTTCACTCTCTTTTTCCCCCCCATTTTACGTTAATCCATTTGACTTGCTCCCTGAAGAATAGGTACCAGTAGACACTTTAGTATCTTGAATTTAAGATCCAGAATTGTAATAATCTAGTGAAACCTTGGGTTTTTTTTTTTTTTTTTTTTTTTT
>JAIPMN010004295.1:15581-31241 GCA_020650975.1 Apostichopus californicus | reverse complement strand
GGATGAGGAAGATCTAGATGCCATCCGTTGATGTAATATCCCTTCCAACCCCCCCTCCCACCCCCCCCCCCAACCCCCCCTCCCTAATTTCTCTGCGACTTTTCAACCCTGGATGTGAGGCATGGTATAGAAACCTGTCAGAGGCAGGACAGATCCGAAGGTGACACAAACAACTTACCTCTGCACAGCTGCACAAAGCCAACCAGGATGATGATCACCAACGCCAGCAGTTTAGCAGCGGTGAAGAAATTCTGTACTAGACTGGCCCCCTTGACACTCATGAGGTTGATGACAGCAATCACCACTGTTGGATCAATGAGAATATAAAGGCTGTTTATAACAAATATTCTATCTATTAAATGTGTTCTAAATCATAGAGCTAAATTGTTTATCCCCAAAAAATTGCCTTCAAATACCCATCTCCCTTCCCCCCCCCATCCCCCCGATCCTCCCCCAAAAAAAAATAAAAGAGAGGTAAAATAGAATCCCAAAGAGCATTTAATTTTTACTTGACTAAAATCCCTTTCATTCCCTATCATTTCATATCAATCTTTAAAAAAATATCTTTAAAAATAAAAACCTTTAAAATAAAATCCTAAAGACATTTAATTTTTACTTGACCACAATCCCTTTCAATCCCTATCATTTCATATCAGTCTTTATTAGGAAGAATTAAAGAGTTTTTATAAAAAGAGATTTTATGAGGGTATAAAACTATTTTACTGTCAATTACATGTTTTAATCGGTGCGATTTTTATTGTTTTGGGGTTTTTGCAACTTGGCAGTGTCCGGTCTGTACTGTGTTGCCTGTGCACATGCTTTTCTTTGGTTAGAGCATCTTCAATGTGTTAGTATTTTTGTTCTTATTGTTCTTATTGTTCCTATTGTCTTACCTTTTTCATCCTCCTTATAACTACAAACATACATAATTCCCCTTGTTCATTCTTTTGTTAGAGCATCTTCAATTGTTTTGTTTTCTTGTTCCTATTGTCTTACCTTTTCATCCTTCTTTTCATCTACAAGCATACATAATTCCCCTTGTTCAATACAATAAAGTTTATCATACTAGTCCATCAGGACAGGCTCGATATCGTTCACTGTCGTTGCACATATTAAGTACATATTAAGTACATATTTAGTCCATATTTAGCATATATTTAGTACATATTTAGCATATATTTAGCACATATTTAGTACATATTTAGTACATAGTTTGACCACAATTCTGGTGTGTTTTCATATGCTTATTACAATTCTCGATGTTGGACGGTTCGGGAAGTGTTATTTTGAGACGGACTCATTTAGTCCGCTTTGCGTTGTTAAGGACTTCTCCCGACACAACAATTTTTTTCAGTAAAGAGCTAATCAAAATCCTTATTGTGTGTCATGTGATATGTCAGCTGATAAAGAAACTGCTCGGCGTGATGTACATGCACAGATGGTGTGTAACGTTTGTACGTGTTTACAATACTTCTGCATAACGTACTGCATACCAAGAGAACGATGGCTGAAAGTCTAACGAAATTTACAGCCAACAGTTGGCAAATCGACGTCAAATGTGCCGAGATATGGAGCAGTATTGAGGGTGGCAAATTTCCATCAATCCCCCGAGAAAATAGATCAATCTGGTCGACTACGCTGGAATTTAGTTATGATACTTGATAGTGAACATTTGGGATACCATCATTCCTGTTACCAAGATTCATTGACTATAAGTAGGCATAGAAGGTGCTTCCATGATTCAATACACGAACGATGAAGGTAATTCAAGGCCTGTTACTAATACTCATATTAGAGCATTACTGTGACAGGAAAGTATGTATACATAACTTCCTCAAGTGACACGAATGCCAACTATGAAAATTTAGGACATGGCTCTTCAATACCATATTAGTTTGCCTTAGACTAGAAGTGATTTATGTACTAAGCACCCATGAAGGATAGATCGACAGCTACTATTTACTGGTATTTGTTATTTTATGATACCATTTATTTCATGTTTTATTTGTCATGAAACAAAGAAATGAAATCAACACCAGTATAGGTTTGATAGGCAGACTAACGTCAGGCTCATCAATATTCAGTGTCGGCATAAAAGCCTAGGCCTATAATCTAGCCTCGAGTATTGGATTAATTTTTCAAAACAGGGCCTAACTAAGCCCAGAGCATGTCTCTATGGCTGCTGGTAGTACTGGCACACACACAAACAAATGTAGGGTGTAATGTAGCTTAAATATACAGGCCACTAAGTATATAGGCCTAGGCAATGCTACAGTATTGCCTAGTCTCAGATCCCTTCGTGTATTTTGTACACCAAACAAAGCGAGTTGGCATTTGTAAGTTTCCAGCTATTTAGCATCAGCATGGCACTCGATTTAGTAGCACCTAGTCTTATCACAACTCTTTAAAAATTTGGAATAAAATATTTTATATCAAAGCATCTTGCTTGTTTTATTTTGATGCATGTATGGTGAGGCCTTCTTTTAGGATGGAAAATCATGGCAAGAAAGGGTTGCATGTGTTCTTAAACTTTGTACTGTGTGGGTTTGTAACTATGCCCTACCAAGCACATGGCTCCAGGCTTACACTGAAATAAATGGAATGGAGTACAAGTATCATCATTGCAAGTATCATGAGTACAGTATCATGAGTACAAGAAGTATCATGAGTACAAGAAGTATCAGAGTACAAGGCTCTAAGCACAAGGTTGAATTACCATTTAATTTTGTAGTTTTACTACTGCACACCTATACTATTCAACAGTGCTCCTAGCAACAAGTACTGTACAAGTACAGATCCATGAGTACCGAATCCCTGCAAGCTCTGTAATGTTTCAGATACTCTATAGTGTACAATTTTTCTGGCATTCACTCTTCAATTTTACGTTCAATTTTTAAATATAAATACATGCTGAGCCTTGAAGTTCTAAGCTGCATTCCAATGCAAACCATCCTAGCATTTTCCATCACTGTAGTTTTGGTCTCACCTCACCCCGAGGGTTTTCCGAGAAGAAGATAATATTAACTAATCTATAGATAATGCCAGCTAGCATCCTTCAAACGAATACATTTTCAAATTGTAAGAACTTTCTCCAATGTTAATTATCGTCCACACTAAAAGGGAATTTTTGTCTACAGATACGGAGGACAAACAACGACACGACGGAACTCTAATTTATAATCTTATGTTTAAGATAAGAAGTATTGATAAGACACAAAGAGTGATTCCCCTGTCTACCGATTTCATGCTTAGCTAACAATGCATCCAACATCTCGTTGAAGCTTCCTGATGAGAACACATAACAGCGAACAGACAGGCAGAGACCAGTTGGGAGTGATCTCCAACAAAGCGTCAACGAGTTTCCTTCCTGTTATTTCCAAGGGATGCAAAGACGATACTTGCATTCAATGAGGAAGAATGCTACGGTACATCACGGAAACATGCTTTCCCCAAGGCCATAGGGTAAAGCAATAAGGGTCAAAGGGTCATCACTTCAAGTAGACATTAATGCATGTCAATAGGACTCTCTCTTTCCAAACATTGTCAGTCTGCCAAATGGCCTGGAACTGTTGTAAATTTTGTCCCCTCGAGAAAGCATCAACGAATAAACACGTGTCGATCTCGGTTTTAAAATTCCCTAAAAAAATCCCCTAAAAAATTCCCTTGAAGTGTCAATTGAAGTTTATGGAATGCTCAACACAGGCCAAACAGTGATACTGTGACTGCATGTATGAGAAGCCAATCTTTACTGTACATACAGTGTGAATGTTAAAACAGAGGGTTAATACAGTAGTATGTCAATGTCTTAAATGAAAATTACGCCGAAATTGGGGAGTCTGCAGGTCGCAGTCCAACAAAGAAAGAAAAACATGAGTGCTAACTAGACTATTAATGTTTAAACAGCTACAAAGTATTTTGATTTTCAAGATATAAAAAATAACAGGAATAATATGATTATGATATGATATGTTGTATACATACCAGGGAAAGTGCAACTGTAGAGAAGGGACAGGTAAGTGCAGTAAATCAACTGTTTAGACAATTTATTTCCCCCAATCACTCCTCTCCCAAGCCATCCTCCCACCCCTTTCTGTATCCCAATCCCTCACTCCTAACAACAATATTGTATACTTACTGATACTGAGGGCAGCAAACAGTTTGATGGGAATCGGTGCAAAGTCATCGGCGCAATCGCCGAAGAAACTCTCTACGACGTATGTGCCGAAGATGAGTGATATGATGGAGACGATAGAGGGCTTTATGATCAGCGTGTACGTCCAGGCAAACAGAAAGGCAGGGAGCTCGCCGAAGACGCCCAGGGGGCCAAAAGCTTCCTTTAGGTAGGCATACTCTCCCCCCGACTTTGGCACCAGCGTTCCCAGCTCACAGTAACAGAGAGCACCTGTTGGTGGAAGAAAGAGAAGAACTTCAGAAGGTAAAGCACATGATACATGAGTAATTATGCAAATTATGTATAAACTCCATTGTCTTTGGTACTGATTGGTACACCAAACTCATTGTCACTACATGAAAAGTTTAAACTAGGGGACACGAGAGGGATCACGAGAGAGGACATGAGGAAAGTCACGAAGGGGACACAAGGGGAGTCATGAAAGAGGACACAAGAGGGATCACGAGAGGGGAGACACACGGGGAGTCACGAGATGGGTCAGGAGAAGTGCATGTGTGTCTCATTGTAGGTTGGGATTTGTCAACACCAGGTAGAATTGCTTGGCACTCAAGCTTTCTTGTAGTTGGCATGGGCATGGTGCTGCCAGTTTCAACAACACCTAGAACATTGATCTGACCCCTTCTCCTTTTCTACTCTAGTAGGTGGGGGCATAGTGCTGCCAGTTTCAACAATACTCAACATTGATCTGATCCCTTGTCCTACTCTCCTCTAGTAGGTGTGGGCATGGTGCTGCCAGTTTCAACAACACCGAATATTCATCTGATCCCTTCTCATATTCTTCCCTAGTCGGTGTAGGCATGGTGCTGCCAGTTTCAACAACACTGAACATTGATCTGACCCCTTCACCTATTCCTCTCAACCTCCCATGTCAGGAACAGGGTCCCTGCTGCCTACTGGAAGAACTCCGCTGGCTGCCCGAAGCATAGACTTCCCCAAAAAGAGTACATGCTGTTGGAATGGTAGATTTGACAGGACGAGGCCAGTGACCCATAGAGGATCATTGAGGGTGCAGTGCAAGAATGTTACCGGTTGTTATTGGCTAGGTAGGTTGGAGTGCATATATGTATAGAAGACAGATTAAGTACAGGTAAGAGATGTGTTGAGTAAACAGATCATATCATTTTTCACTTTTGATGCCTAAAGTAGGGAATAACAAAGATGTCTCTTCAGGTATCACAAGATACAGTGGACTGATCTTTACCCAAGTAGACAAGCAAGTTTACCGATGAAAATGATAAATTGAAGAGTAAGTTTGTTAGCGATAGCACTCAGCTTTCTTAGTAGCAATTCTTAAAAATAGATGGAGGTATTGTCAAGGAGTGGAAGTATTTTCTGTGGAACCATTGTGTCCCCCTTACCACGTCCCAAACCAAAGGGACATGCCACGACCCTTATCATACTGTACCTACAATGTTCCTATTAAAACAGACGCACGCAATATTAAATTTTCAGTAACGCTAGACCTTCAGTTTACCGTTTCTTCTCTCCATATTCTACTGGTGATACAAAATACAAATCTCATCTTCATCATCTTCATCATCATCATCTTCATCATCATCATCTTCATCTCTCACAAATCCATCTCATTCTTCTACCCATGTTATCGATCAGTAATTTACAGATTAACTCACCCAGTGTATAGACACTATATAGAGTAAATTAAACTGCCCACTGATCTTAAAAATAGAAGGCAGTAGATCTCAGATATTAATGAATTAGAAAAGTATTAAACTCAGCAGAGGCAACCCACAAGGGAATCCGTACAAAGTTCTGCGCACACAAATCGAAAGCCTGGCACACATATAGGCATCTCTGTGGCAGGCACATTGTCATCTCTGCTACAGTATGTGTTAATGGGAGAGGGTGGAAGCGAGTTTGTAACTTTGTGGTAATTCTACGGGGACTGTCAAACTGTATCGTACAGTGAGTGGTCTTTACGTTAATATATTACACAACTGCACACTGTTCACAACATAGAACATATATGTATATGTATATATATATACATATATATATATATATATACATATATATATATATATATATATATCTATATATCTGCTGTGTTCTGTGTAATGTTCCCCTAAGTTATGTAAGTATTTCAAATTAAAAGTGTCTGTCCACTGCTGGAATCGTTCAAAGACCTGTACAGTACTTTCTAAGATCAAGGTACTAGCAAACTAATATGAATTTTACTCTAGAAACAAAATTATGAAATTTTCATGGGAGAGAGGGAGGGGAAGGGGGTAGGGCGCTCTTCTTCCAAGGTCCACCATATAATGGAAGTCAGGATGGCCAACAAAATGCACTTAGAAATACATGTCATGGATAAACACTGTAATAGTGAACTCTCTTTTTATTCACCAGAATGTCAGACATCTGCTAGCAGGCTGATTATCTTAACATATAGCAAGTTGCTATAGAAACACAATATTGTTGAACTTGATTATAATATGCAAAATGAAGTCTCTGCTAGTAAAAGGAAGGATTCCCTGCTGTTTGTAGACAATAACTTCTGAAACTAGTTAAGCTACTTAAAAATCTGAAGATTAAAGGAACAAGGTTTTACAAACTGCACTGTCTATTTTTTCTTTGGTACTATGTGTATGTGTCACCTATGAATAGATATATATACTGTGCATAGATTACCTTGAAAACTTGGAAGGCCCATACACAAGAGTGATATCGCTATCACAGTATTGTTCATATTACGCAGTTGCTTTATTGAAAAAAGGCAGAACTTTAAGTATCTAAAATGTAAAATTTAAGAAAACATTATAGCTGCTATATAGTAGTGTAATACTTGTTTAGAAAGTGCATCGGGGGCATAGAGCTCTGCAACTTAACTAAAAAGAGCAGTTCTAAAACAACCACAATCAAAACAATAGTATGAAATGCTTCCCAAAAGGTAATGAGGGCAGTATTGAAGAGCTTAGTATGCATAGACTCCCGATGTGTGAGACCTGATTAAATTTCACTTTGGCTTCGGCTTTGAGTACAACCTTTCTGTATGCTGCCGTGTTGGACAAATCTAACCGTAATAGTAATTACAGACTTCCACATTATAGCCATTGCGGAACTTTGCAATCCGGGGTCCCCATCACAAGTATGCAAGGTGCAATCTGCGGTCCCCTTCACAACCATGCAAGGTCGGTAAGATTGACTTCATATTTTTTCCTTGTGGGACACCAAAATGGTTTACAAGAGACTTGGGGTGTAGATGGCATTGTCCTGACAAGGAAATGTGGAGTGTTTTTGTGAGAGGAATATTGGCAGACCCTCACTGAATTTGCATCTGAATCAGGTCAAAGTTGTTGACGATGTTGCAAACTTTTCATTTTTAGGGTTGATCGTTGACCTCCTATTGTCTATGTGTACTGGTAACAGCTGCAGTTCAGTAAACCCACTCTGTGGTATCTGTTAACCCTTGACCAAACTGTTGTATTACCAACACAAAGCCTATTAATTGCTGTGATTGGCAGGTACTGTACTATATAGAACATGTCCATCAGCCCGAAATCCATTATCTCTATCCAGTGGGCTTACAACTTATCGGTACAGCTACTGTTAAATAACCCCTTAAAGTTTATTATTGATGGCTGTATAGTGGATACAGTAAATAACACCAAATTCCATCTGTGAGATAATCCTCTAAATAAGTATACCTAATTCCTTTGAAGCACAAATGATGACTATAGAGTTAGATTCCCAATGACTGGTAATTTCACTACCTTATCACTGTGATCAAAATATATATCCAACAATTTAGTGATTGTCTTTGTATTTCTCTCAAGACCTTTTCTCTTTTCTTTTATCTTTCGTTGGTGATTAAATTAAGAAATAAACCTGTTTTCTGTAATTTCTACTCAGCTGTATCAAAACTAATGGCACAGTTCCATGCAAGATATTTTAACAGAATTTTTTGTGTTCTAATGGATGCTAGTGTTGTTTGTGTTTTGTTTTCATTGGAACCATATTTGAATCATTCTTGTTGCCAAAAATGACTCAAAATAATACCTTTGAACTATATGCCCTGTAAGCATTTGTTTGGCTGAAATACAAAACTCATCATTGTTGCCAACTTTTGGTCCAAAAGAGCAGACAGATAAACCAATCATAAGTGTGACAGACAGACAAACAGACAGACAGAAATAGCAACAGACATGTAGATGCATGGCAATGACATACAGTAGGGTCTCATTGGTTTGAAATGGCATTGGCCTAAAAAAATGTAGAAAACTGCTGTGTCATTCCTATATGAAGAAGAAATTCATGAATCAGCAGGCCTAAACACTGCAAACAAAAGTGACTTGCAAATGTTGACATAATCTTCAGCTAGAAAGGCTACAACCTCTGAACAGCACGCACCTATATGAGTGGAGCATACAATACTAAGGAAAGACACATAAATATGTATTTCAAGTCCTGTCCCCATACACTCACTCCCCTCCCCTCCCCAGTGGAAACCAAAACCAACTTTGGTGTACAGTAGGAATTAACGCATACAATTTTTCGCCTACTCCTTCCCCACCACCAACCTCCCCTTCCCCCCCCCCCCAAAAATGGTTACAGCAAAATTGTAGTTCACTGCACACTAAAGACTTATAAAGTACGTATAGCAGATTTTACTGTACTGTGGGCTTCATTGCTACCTAATTCCCATGTTTCTAGACAACTGGTTGTCGGTAAAGCCGACCCAGCTCTCAACTATGTATGTACAGTAGGACACTGTGTTCTAAGACACAGGACTGGACACCATAATTACAGTACAACTGTACTGTATTTATTGTTTTGGTGGCATTGACTGACAGGGACAGGTGTTTCATTTAGAAGCACAAACACCACACTGTTAATGTACATTAATTCAACTGTACATACCGATAAGCTTGCCCATAGGCAAAGTTTGGAATTGATATACACTAGCCCTGAATCAAATTAATTTAGCAATTCTTAACATACAGTACTGTACAGTAGCAGGAAATATAAACTCAGTAGCACCTTTAAATGTCTCATGTTTCATTTAACACTCAAAATATGTAAAGCTAGTCATTGCTAATGACTGAATCACCTAAAGTATTTCAGCGAACGGCCCTGTAGAGTGAACGTCTGAAAAAAGGGCTGCGCAAATTTTTAAATGACATGTTTACAATGCATAACAATTCTGTTAAGCTAATGGTGTTACTACATAAATGTTTTACAAAATGCTGTAATGCTGTTACATTTCATCCTACTAACAGCACAAACTAAATGTGAACTAAGAAAACGAAGTGGCACTACATGATATGTGCTACCATTAGGTCCGTACCATCACTTTTGAATTCTCAGAAGGTAACAAAATGTATATTTAAAATAAAAATAAAAAATATAATTAAAATGCACTCTCTCTTTGACATACAGGTGAGAAGATTTACAACAGTCTACGATGCCTATTGAAACTATAGCACGCAAGGTCCGTGTTACAAACTTAATCTCTTCAGCACACGTAGCCTCTCATCTTTGATTATTCTTTTGAATGGAGAATGAAGAACTGGCCTACTGTGGTCTTTGATCACTGGCCCACCACCATCACTCAACAACATTAATGTCACCGTTTAATACATAGCCCCACCAGTCATGGATCATACCGCATATGGAGACGCACAATGACAGACTCATTACCGTACCCTGGTCAGCTTTATACCACATTACACCCATTGGTTGAAAACACGACACCCGCACCGCATCCCCTCTCCCTTGTTCCTGATTGAACGAAATTCATTTCCTGCCTCCAGTTGCCTCCGTGGGCACAACAAACTTACCAGTCATTGAGAGAAGGGCACAGAGGACCCATATAATCAGACTCATCCCGACGCTGCCAGCCTCTCGTAAGATACCCTTCGGCGAAACGAAGATACCAGACCCTACCATGGAACCGACGATCAGAGCAACACCACTGATGAGACTGACCTGCCTCTTGAGCACCACACCCGAGCCCTGGCTGGCTGTTTCACCTCCCTCGTTCTTGTCCCCGGCCATCTCGAAATTAAATCGGTCGATTCAGGAATCTGCGCAGTATGAATGAAGAGAAGGAGAAATAATTTATACAATAGGAAAGAATCCGGGGATGCACCGGCTGGAAACGGTTCCTCCACAAATTCCTGGCTGGACCGGATTTTTTCCAAGAAGAAATGACATCGGACTAGATTATATTACAGAAGAAAACATCTCTTCTCTTTACCACAAAGTTGGGGGAAATATGCTCATGATGTATCAAAGAAAGCAAATTTGGATTTACTGTACATGAATCATTGTTTACATTCATTCATAATAATTTTCAAACTTGTTTGAAAAAGATACTCAACAACCACATAATTTAAGTTATTATCAACAACATCATATGGATCACATTCACATCCAGTGCACCGTGCCTGTGGAACTCACTTCCAGAACATATAAAAATATGCAATACTGTGAACAGTTTCAAATCAGCACTCAAAACGTATCTCTTCACCAAAGCATATTATAAATGCTATTATTTTGTTAAGCGCTACGAGAATTATTTCATAGTTTGTTTGGCGCTATATAACAATTATGTATTATTATTATTTATTATTATCATATGAGATAATTCTGGGCGGATATAAAAAAAAAATCTGGGCGGCTTGTTTGTAGATCCAGTCGGAACTGGATAATTCTAGTCCGGCCCAACCTGATACTGGGTGCATGCTTAGACTGAATACTGCATTGTGTGGAAGAAAACTGATTTACTGTAGCTATTCAGTCTTCAATTATGGCATTATATATGGGCAAAATATCTGCTACATGAACAGTTATCCCTATAAGTATGCCAGAACTTTTTGCTTTGAGCTTAAAAAAAACAATCTCAACCCAGTGAATTATGACTTCTGTCTGACATACAACCATCCCACTGGGTTAACCAGTTACTCCACTTAGTAGACAGTACCAGTACTGCAGCTAAACATTCTTTGATATGATTGAACGATATTAAGTCATGTATTAAGTTTCAACCTTAAACTAACCTAAACCTTAGCCCTGCTGCGAAGACAATCTGCCAACTTTCTCAACCACCAAACATCCAACTGTGGACCTGTAAAGTTGTTCTAAAAGGCGCAGTTATCTTTCACAACAACATTTTTTTACATAAATTTGATCTCCTAATATGCTGCAATTTTAGCAAAACTATACCGTAGGTCTACCGTGTGTACTATACATGGGTAAGTACTTACTACCATCACAGGGGCTTTCACACTCATCATCCCCATCACCCTTCCCTTGTGTACAAAAGCGTTTATAATGTCCAGTAACCTAACCTCATGATAACGTGCCCCACCCAAGAACAATATTTCTTCTGAAAAATTTGACGGTAAAATTTGTATTAAACAGATGAATATCGATGGCTAAAACCCTATTAAGGGATGCTTAGTTTTCATCTTATCATTACAGTACTTCAGGTCATAATGTCCTGCTGTTTGTGGACCCAATTAAAACCTAACCAGAGTTTATAGGCACTGGTTCACTTTTCCATGGTTACCAAGGTAATCCAGCTGAGAATGACCTGACCATCTGAACTGAACTTTTGACCTCACACTCATCATGTTGTCAGCTTTGTGTCAAAGTGTCACGCAGGAGGAAACGCTTAACAGGAGGACTTACATACTGTATACAAATAGCTGATTGAATTGCACATAGTACATGTATAGTGTCTCAGGTCATAGGTATGGCCTGCAGGTTTTGGTAAGCTAAACAATTGTTTAAAGGTGTGAAGACTTGCGCACAAAGAAACGTCTCATGCCAGTAATCTGACCTAGTTTCGAATGAAGTGTAACAGAAGTGTTAGACACCACCATCGATCCCAGAAACTACACACACAGCTTGCTACTGTCGGTAATTAGACACTAGTGTACAGTCAATACATACAGCTACTGTCAATACACACAACGCAGTATACAAAGCAGCGATGGACATCTCAGGTCTAGATAAAAGATAACAAGGTATCATGTTTCATTACTGTCTGCATTTTGTAGCGACAAGAAGAAAACGTCACTTGCAAGCAACGGAAAGTTAACATTTTCAGATGGCCGCACGCGGTTTGGGGCGAGTCTTCAATGCCTCTAAAAGAATTGTAATATCCTAAAACTTTATTGGTCTCCAAATTATTTCCCTGATAATTGAGAATCATAACTTCCATTATAGCCTGTCTTGTTGAGCAGCAAGGCTTAAAGAGATGGAACCTACTATTGGCATTTGTTAACAGTTTGAACATCAATTCAAAAGTTCCATGCTTTAATTTTATTGTATTATAAGTCCGTATATTTCATAATTTGTATAATTTGTTGACATTTGAACACAAGGTCACAAGTTCCATTATTGTCATCCTAATAATATACTTAGTTCACAATAGATTGACAGTACATTGTACGTATTGATACTTGTATAAAAGTTTATTACAAACTTGCATTAATTCATAACTTGCATTGTTTGCAAATTTATATGACAATGAAACAATTAAAATATCAAAGATTCTTAGACTGTGCAATGTACAAACACGGCTGCGAATCAGTTGATCTGTCTGGCAGTTCCGCCATCTTGTGTGTTTTTTTTTGGCTATATATATATACCAAAGTTCTAGACACATTGTTCTCTAAGCAATATTTGAAGACACATCTCTTCCGTCAAGCTTTTCCTGATTCATAGATTTCTTTCGTGTGTGTCCCCTTGTCCTTGTGCGCTCTGAGTTCTTTGAAAGATTTGGCGCCTTGTAAGTACCCTTATTATTATTATTATTCAACGCCCTTCAGCATTTACAACTTCCTTAAACATGTACTCCATGACTCTAATGTAGCAGATCTTTATGCACAAATTTTTGCCTTGGAGACCCTCCCTTAGAAAGTATCAAGGACACAAAATACTTGTAAAGGCATTGCTCTGGAATGCTATGTACATGATACAGTATGCTGCATACTATGCATTTCAACACAGAACCAAGGCAAACTCTACACTGTTACTGTAGTTAACTCATCCTTACTCATTTATATTTCCATTCATGGATTCACTGAAGCAAGTAGAGGAGTGGAAGTTGATTTCAAACAAGACATGCAGGGTAGCATTTTTGTGATGGTACCATGTTTTATTTTTGATTAGGCAGCCATAATTTTTTGCTTCAGTGGAGAAAATTTCAGAAAGTCTGCACTATTTTGTCAGGAAGCAGTGACGTTGTCGATATTCTATGTCACTGTGCCACCTTACGAAATTGAAAACTGTAAAATAACGTTCCTAGTTTTGCAGTGATAAATTAATACGAGGCATGCTCATTAAAACGATGTTATCTTTCAACGAAAAATGATTTTTTTTTATTTTTATATATGCCGTTTTTTATGGGGGGGGGGTGGGTGGGGGGGGGGGAGTTAATCATCACAGATATATCTATGACATACAGTACAGAATAGAAATGATAATTTCTGGAGGTTAATGGGCTTGCTTCTATATTAAATTCTTTTCGACAGTGCCTTCACACGACTCCCAAATTTTAGAGTTTAATCTATGGACCAGTAAATGGCTATTCCCCCTTTAAGGCATTCACATATCTCCACTATATAGTTATTGGAAAGCGTGTATAACATTTTCTGAATCTGTGAACCCCATCAGCTTCCAAGAACAGCTACAGAAATCTACATCATTCACTCTTTCTTACAAAACCACAAAAACCGATAAATCTCCTGCCTGTAACCTCACATGTGAATCCAAAATCAATAGTAAACTTGTTACAAGTGCAATTACCCAGACAGCTCTCCGCACTTTATTGAAGGGCTGTATGATGCTATGCTTTCAATTGATGATAAAAATACTACATCCTGTAGCTTTGTAAGGTCAAAAGTTCAACTCTTACCTTGCAGCTGTTTTTTGTTTGTTTTTTTTGTGTAGAATTATCAAAATATAGACAGGAATACAGGATAATTCACTATTTTGGAAGTAGAAAGTTTAACCAATATTTACTTCTCCAATTTGAAGTAACTTGGTGGTTCAATTGGAAAAAAACACAAAAATAGTAATTTCATCCAATTTTAACAAACTTTTCAGTGTTAGGATTTGACCAATACATGCCTGTGCTTGGCACTTGTGTTCCTAATATGACGTCATCTTTGTGTTGTTTTGAAATCTCACTTTTCAGAGGTCTGCTTACGGATGCGAATTTAAAAAATTTAATTTCTATTTAGTCCTTGAGGTTTTAAAGGTAATGAGAATAGTTTTGAACAAAGATTTTCTCAAATATTCAGAGGAAATAACTCTCGATTAGTTGGATTTTACGTGTCATGGCCTCTTTAAGTAATTAGCATGTGATTAACAGTGTTGAGAAGTCTTAGTTTCTGGCATAACTTTAACCAAAAATGGATTATCCAAATACATAGAAATTTCGCATTTCTTCAGTTCTGTTGTTTCTCTTCTAGTCTTGAAACGTACAGCTGCCACAGTTAGGTAGGAGGACACTTCTGTTGCTAGGATACAGCCATTGTTCAATAACTACAATGCTCATCACAATCCCTTACTGGAAGCAATACACAGCTTTGAGAGTGAACTATCCTCAGCTTCCTGCCCTGGTCATAATAGGTCTGTACAAATCAGTCCAGCACATGTGCTGGGAAAGGCACCACAACAATGTCCACAGTGTAAACAAATGGAGATCAGGTCACCATCCAAGCTAAGTAACAATAGGATGAGGTCAAGGGTATTGTTGATTGGAGTAAGTTGTAATAATACCAGATCACACTGTAAGACCAACCGTGGTGTAGAACTTGCAGTTAGTGTATTCAAAAGATGTGGTATAACTGACCTAACCTACAGTAATTAGAGTAGTTGTGCACTAAATACCGACTAAAATATATACTAAATGTCACAGAACTTACCACCATGGGAGGCTGGTTCATTTTAGTAGAGTTCTGTGTCAATTTCTCACTGTCATGCAAATTCTTGAGCACAAGTTATATCCTTCTTAGCATTCACAAACAACACTGTACATACTGTAAGGTATGCCAAAGGGGAAGCGGCACTTCTCAAAACAAATATTGACATTTTGTCTACACATACAACAACTTTCACTATTAGTTCTGTGGGTCAGGTACCAACCTACTGTAGGCCTAGCGTAAGTCTTAGTGAAAAAACTTTCATTAGTTTAGTTGTTTGCAGGTTTTCATATGATTAATAATTAAAGAGGCTTGAAAAAAGTAACCAGGCCTTTTCAAAGATTGTTTGTAACACAACTGCTACAAGGTAATTAAACAATGTCTGTGGTTCAATTCTGCATGGCAGTAGATAGTTATAGTACACTCTTAAAGCCTTCTCCACTTCTGTGGAACACTGAATGTGCAGCAACCTCCAAAATCGTCAGTATACTTCAGTCTTCGCACAAGCCCACCCCCACCCCCAAACAAAAAAGCTAATAAAAAAATTACTGTTTAATATACAAACAAAGA
>JAIPMN010004294.1:5348-23869 GCA_020650975.1 Apostichopus californicus | reverse complement strand
CTTTCGGATGTCTACTAACCCCCTTCATTGTTCAAATTATCTTTCTAATCTTCTTCTTGTGCTTTAGAAATTGATCCATTCCATCTACCTGGAAGTCTCTTATAAATTCCTGTTTCTAGAAAGTCAAATGTCTCACGTAACATAGTCCAAGTGTCGTATTTCAACATGATATTGCCATTAAAATGTGAGGTCACCATACAGTTTCATGCTATCTTAGATATCTCATCAAACGAGGTATAATATATAGACCACTGTAAAATACCAGTACAACTCAAAGAAGAAAGTGTACTTCATACCCAAGATTGGAAATTTAAGATATGATAAATATTGTTAAACATAAAATAGTAAAGGGTGCAAAATATAGACAAAAGGAGAATACAAACTTCTGTATCTCAAATACAAACTGACAAAATACAAACAAATCAGGTAGGAAATGAATATATGAATCTTCTACAGAACATTATTGGTTATGGATTATTTTCTATATTTCAATTTGAAAAAAAAATTGTTTTATTTAATTGCCATGGGATTTCTTTTATATATGGTTTCAATAATTGACTTCTGTCGATTGTCAAAATGAACTTGTAAAAACAGCCTCCATAGAGCTTTTTACCTAATATGGATTTTAATAGTATATATAAACTAGCATGCTTACAGTCTTTATTTGTAAGATAAAACACAGATTTAACCAAATCCTCAAAATTAACAACAGGCACATACGAAGCGGTTTCCCTCTTCATTCCTATAGGGTGGGTGCTACCTTTAGTTATTGTCATTATAGGAATTAATTTAACTAGTCCTGAGGTCTAGATTAGCTTGTTTATATTTCGTTATTGCTTTTCGGTTGTTTGTTTGCTGTTTCGTTCTTCATTTTTTTATTGTTTGTCATTTGAATAACCCGAGTGACCTTTTCGTAAATATATCTGCTTTTTTTTTTTTTGTTTTTTTTTTTGTAACTTTTAACAAATGACTTGCAAATTTCCTGCAGCTTCGTGACTTAATATTAAATAGTAGGGTAATATCTCTATTAATATCGGACTTAAACGCATTCCCAATATACGAACTGGGTTAAAGAATTACAAATACGAAAATAGATACATCAAATTCCTACTATACGCATACAGATGACATTTGTACGTAGTTAGAAAGGCCCTTGGTATGTTGGTTCATCTTGTTGGGCTTGATGGAGAAAAAATGGAAAACTTTGCCATTTTTTCAACGATATATATTTTTCACTATTGATTAGTTATCTTTCACTAAACTGTGATTCTCAACTTACAGGACAAATCCTTTTAGACAAGCCTATAGGTTGTTTTCATGATCATACCCACCCCGAATCACTTAAGGTAACGCGACCGTATCTTTTCAGTGAACCCCGGAACATGATAGTGATTTGAACCCCCTATGTTGATATCAGGGAGTAGTATATGTTTTATGTTAGGGGTCCTTTATATATCGGGTTTCTCAGTGTTTGGTGTTGACATGTTTTAAGGTTGATGGTCAAATGTTTCTGTACCCGTATATCCTCCAGAACCAAGCAGTTCACAAAGTTTGATCATTCAAAGTCTTTTCCGTGATTCGGGAATAGATCCACAGATACTCATTTTTGTGATGATCCGAGGTCAGTGCAAGAAAACTGGTAATGATTTCCGGGGGAATGTTTAAACGAGGAAGGCGGTACATGAAATCAGGGAACTGTACCCCGGAAATCGAAGACATCTGGTCTCCTTAAACTAAGGGTTATATCGGTACTCGTAAACTATCGTAAATGTCTGATAAAAGACAAGTATTAAATGTTTTATGTTCCCATGCATAACAACAGACCAACCCCCACCCCACCCCACCCTCGAAGTTGTGTACGCCTCTGTTCGTGACATAGTAATGACAATAATGTTTTTAATTCAATTAGATCCATTACTGTACGTGTATGGAAGTTTCAAATTTACATTGGTATAGTTGTGGTATATACCACCTACAGATTATTTTCATCAAATTCAATTGTATCATTGGCATAAAGATACTTATTTGAATACTTCTGGCCGATTTTATGGTAACGTTCTAAAGAATGAAATTAATTTTAAAAAAAAAGGAACTTTTAATTTACAATCCCATGCTTTGTCGATGCCGCCATTACAACGAAGTAGGCTCTATATAGTTAGTTTTTAAAGGAGTCCGCCCAAAGCTCACATTTGTTCACTACATGCATCGTCTTGTTGCTATGACAGGTCACATTTAAGTGTCATTCACACCGGTGATGTGGCCGAGTAGGATAAAGCCGGTGGCATTTGAAGCAATGAAGCTTAGCAATTGGGAGGTTCCGGGTTCGATACCCGGCCGGGTCATTGTAAGGTGGGTTTTATCATCCAAGAGCAATGTACGGTTTTCCCATGTGAAATGACTTTCTTAATTGAAAACATTCCAAATTTGAGTTAAAAAATGTTGAATTGGAAGCCACCCGACGTATAAGTTGTAATCCATAAGCCCTTGCAGGTTTCATCCACGTTTGTGGTCTTTTAAGCGTCGTAAAAATAAATGCTGGTTATTACTATTAGTCTTATTATTGTTCCATAATCAATTGCTCCGTTGAGTTACACTTGCACTAAATTCATCAACTTTAATTTCCTGGACTTCAGAGCACAGACATTCGTTTTCAACAGACATATGTCCTAGCCACCATATAATAGATAGTTTATTTCATTCTCTTCAACTTTCAAAAATTCAAAGATTAATGATGACTGAAAAAACATGCCAAACAAAATATATATATATATCAAAAAAGTCACTCCAGTATGTGCATGTAGAACTATTTTCCTAAAATGGTTATTTTATTTTTCGGGCGGACGTATACACCTCTCTAATTATGGTAAGATCTACCGTAATTAATCATGAATTTGTGAGCACCTGTGTCCAAGATGAATAGATGAAGTCAATGTACAGGAATTGAAAACCAATTTCCGAAGATAGGTATTGTTGTCACGCTTTCTCAGAAACAGAAATTCATTGGTGACCAAAACTGTTACACCACGGAACTTTGCACTGTGTTAGTTAAACATGATGTTAGTATAGTTTGTAATTAGATAAGGCCGGTGAACACCTGTGTTGATACCCATACTATATACAATGGAGTTCGAGAAATAGGCTATGGCTCGTGATTAAACTTGCAAGGTTACGACTTGCCAAAGTATATAGACCGAACGTCGAAGAAATATTCAAACATATAACGGATGAGCTCAAGGTTAATGTTATGATATGCTGTTACGACGTGATGTGATAACTACACTTAAACACCTTTTGTTATATGATACCAGATCAGAACAAAACAATGAGAGAAACAAGAAAATGATGGGAAAGATGAAGAATAGTCAAACCAAATAAATAGTATGAGCAAAATCAGAGTGCCATACTTATAGCTCTAAAACTTTCAAAGGTTTTTTTTCCCCTGTAAGCTGGCTGTTATTTCGAACGATACAATAGCATTGCAATCGGATTATATAGAATTGCTATATACACTACAATGCTATTGAGACCTATAGCATTGCAATCGGATTACAACCAATGTAGGGATTCTGTTGTCGTCCCCCTCAACTTATTTTTTTACACACAATCATGTAGCTACACTATTGCAAACTTTCCTTAATTTGGTAATAATAATTTGAAGATGATCTCACGAGGTCCCAGTGTAACAATAAATATTGTCCCTCCTGTAGATAATGTCTCCCGGAAACTATCTACCATGAAAATATGTCCGGTGGGACATAATTTAAGTTTTTAGAAAGTATAACAAAATATACCAACTTCATGTCCCACGTCAAGGTAAATTTTGTCCACCCCCCGCCCACACTCACCTCCCCCCCCCCCACTACCACCCGACCCCATTTTGTCCCAGACATTGAATTGGCTCTTTTTTATCCAATTCGGTCGATAAATTGGTTGTTTATGCCACAGCAATACTGACAACTCCGATATACTTTTGTACTTATTCATAATGTCATTACACATGGTATAAAAAAGATCGACCCATTTGTGACGATTACTATTTAAATCCATTGGTCACTTTTTATTATGTCGCTTAATTAATCAAACTAGCAGCACTTTTATGCAGATAGCATATATAATTACAGTTTCAAATATACAACTAGTACTGGGAAATAACCTATAAATATTGCACAATATTACATCTAGGGGTTTATAAAATCCAAAAATATTCTCACAAAAGAAACCTCCTCTCTTTAGACCCCTCACCAGGTCCCCCTCCCTACTTTCACACATCAAATCCCGCCCCAAACTAAGTCATCTAAAATTTTAAGCTCAACCATTATATAGTTCATACTGCAGGTATGAACCAATTTTTCATCGAGTTTGGTAGAAAACTTGTATTCGAACCTTCTGAAATGATTTTTGATACAAAATAATGACATGATATTTCAGCATGGTCACACAGATTATTGGTCTGTAAGATGCTGAGGAAGTGTTGGGAGATTGGGAAGGGTGGGGTGGGGGCGTCCTGTTGCACCATCGTCAGTAGTGGGAAACACGTTCAGTCAGTGGAGTTTTGGCATTCGGGGGAAATTCTTCTCTTTTTGTCTCTACTGCGCACAAAAATTCAAACGCATTTATCAAAACAACCTTGTGCCTATTCAAGGAGCGCTTACATCTATTACCTATATAAACATTTACTAAGCCTAGTAAACAAGTCGTGCCACCCTGACAAATTTCGTGATTTGATAGCTTATATAGTTCAGCAAATACCTGGTATATAATCGCATAATGCTCTTAAGTCTTAACAATGCATTGACGTTTTACAACCATCTTACATTTGATTCCTCTCTACAAAAACGAGTTAATTATGACTTTAGTATTACATATTTCTTGTGCTGAAATTGTTGTCAATGTTAAATTTTGTGTTCGAATTGTTTTGATTAATGTCAAATTTCCGATAATCTCTTCAAACGTTTAGTAGTTAAATCGATGAGTTATAGACTACCTGCTTTGGTAAGTTAATGCGACCGCAGTCATAAAATTAAGACATATATAACTTATAAAGCGCCATCAGTTTTACCGGCCTCAAAACGACAATCATTTACGGCCTTAGTCAGTTTATTAATACCATTTCTTGCTTATGCACGCGAGTGATCAGAAACAAAGACAGCTTTTGAATCGGCGGATGGCTTACGAGTTTAGTCAATATTGAAACTTCGTCTGTGTGAGATTTTAAATACGAACTGTACATTGAATTATTGAGAAGTACAAGGATTTTTTTCTATACTTCTTTTAGAATTTGCTTTGAATATGGAAACCTTATCTCATCTCAGTGATTGTTAGTGTTAATCTTAAGATTTCCCATCATCTTAAGATGGTTCTTCTAAGGAACACCATATCACCTGCGCCTGATGTTATCTCTGAGCCAATGGTTAGCAAACTCGGGTTAAGAAGACGTTCCGATATTAAAGACGCAGAAAGTATCTGTAGTAATGTTTCGGACCGTACGGATGTTTCTCTGTCAGAGTTGAAACATTATTCGGTAAAAAAAGATTACGCCAAGATTTTACTACTTCTCGCTTTCCCTCTGCTAACAATTGTTGTCCTCTCGTGCGTTACAGCTATAAGAACGATCCAAATGGTCAATATTGCAGAAACGACGAGGAACGCTATCGAAATCAATTCCTTGACTTCATCTTTAGTGGCACGCTTGCAAGTCGAACGTGGGCTCAGTACTGGCCTGCTAGGTTCGTCGGGGAACACGTCCTTGGAACCGCAGATAATACAGTTAGACAATGCGCGTTACCTAACCGACGGTAATCTGACCCTTCTGAAAGAGAGAACTGATTTTCAATTTCCAGAAATTGTTGTTGGGAATGAGACCATAAGAAGTTTACCTGAGTTAACGGAAAGAATTGTTGGACATCGAGAGGAGGTAGACAACCGTTCAGTAACTCCCGGAGATAACATCCGCTTTTATACAGACATAAATCTTGGTATAATAAACGGTTACTTTCAAATCGCAACCAAGTTAGACGGTGGACAACTTTGGTCGCTCATCGTGTCTCGAGACTTGTTATTGCAAGCTACAGATCTCCTTGGTATTGCCAGAGCATTGGGTACTCAGTATTATAGTTCTTGTCAGTTAACCAGGGAATCGGTGGAATGGTTTGCTAGAGTGACTGCTCAGGGCGAACAACTTCTATTGATTGCGTTTGCATATAACACAGATCTTATCAAGACGTACGAGAACAACCTGAAGATCAAGAATGTAGACACCGCAGTGTTATCAGATAAGCAATCTGAAATATTGCAGAACGAAGACGCATGCAGCGAGGTGAAACCAGAAGAAAGAAGTTCCAATCAAGAGGAATGGTTTGATATTATGAGCAAAAAGATCGAGTCGATTATTGTAACGAGACAAGAGCTAGCTCTTACAATTGTCAATGATTCGACCCGAGAAAGTAAACGAGCCAAATGGAACACGGTCATTTGCATCTTGGCCTTAGTTGCGACGATTGTTGCGTGTCTCTGCTCCGGAGCTTGGTATGCAAAATATTCGTACAATAGTCTCAGTCAAATAGGTAAGTCATTAATAAGTCGTCCCAATTTTTGCCACATTTGATCTTTTAGACGGAGTATTTTTGGGGGTATGGTTTCTATATTATCAGTGTTTGTAGCATGACGCCAAAGCGTACGTCTCTCAATTAACAAACGCATTGCACGTGCATCTCCAAAGAGATATGCTTTGTGGTTAAAGTTGAATTGCTCATTAAAAATGCTGGAATTTTTCTGCATCTTAGTTTCAAAACTGCATGCTCATAGTAGCTTAGTATTGCGAAGATATCAATTTTGCTTTTTCTTTTTTTTCTTTTTTTCTTGAAAGAGGAAATTATATATTTACAAGAAAATTGCCTTTTGATGAATTTTTAATAAAGGAGAGTCATGGCAGCGAAGCAAACATTCTGACGAAAGGTTTCATGTTTCGTGAGTAAAATTCAACAAGAAGATTAACATGTAGGATCAGTTGTCATAACGACATTACAGACCAGCTATACACATGTGATCCACTCTAGGATAAAACAAGAGTTTAACTATACCCAAAATAGATTCCATTCAATCACACATTGGCTATATTGAGTGAGGGACCAGATATGGAGATGGGGTTTTCAAATATAACAGTTTGGAAAACTTTTCTTTTCCCTATAAAGAGTCAAATTGTCTGCCAATGGAATATCAATTTAAATTCATAGAAAATGTGACTTGGTAGATGAAATTAATCAGGGTCTCCGCATCCGCATATATTTAATGGTTCGTGAACGTTTACAAGCATGCATGAAGTTGTAATTTAGCCCGAAGAAAAAAAAGACTGCGTGTGGTGTAGACACAGTATCGTTCAGTTGACATTTCGATTTGTTCAACAATCAAATAAATAAATAAATAAATAAATAAAAAAATATGATAGGTGACATTTACTGCAATAATATTGGATAAAAATTGTTGATATATTGATATTGATATTATTAACTATAGTATTGTAGAGGCTAGATGAGACTTTAAGGATATTTGGAGAGCAGACAATCTCAAACATATATTGAGTATAGAGACCTATTCCACAATGTTAGCTGTAACCCTCTTATCAATCTTGTTTCTAAATCGAGATCCGAATTATTTTATATCACCTATTTTGAGCCCGCAGAACTTCTCTTACTCCAGGCAGACGCGAAGGGGGCGACCGCCCCCCCCCCCCCCTTGAGCATAATTTTTTTTTTTATGATATCGCTAGCAATTTCAAAATAGAAAATGCTTAGATGCAACTTACAAGGCCTGAGAAGTGCCATTTCCAGCGATCTGGGAGGCATTTTGGCCAATTTTTGTGCCAGGTGCGCTTCGCGCCAACCAATGGTGGCGCTACGCTTAGATAGTTTGACTACAAGCTTCGCCCCTCCCTTGGCAAATTCCTCGCTACGCGCCTGACTCCAGGAGCCTAAATTCCAGTCTGTGATATCACCCGGGTATATTTAGATGATCTTCAAACCACTTTACATAAGCTATTGTAATCTTCTTACTGATTTTTCCTTGAAATATGATGCATTTCGGAACTTTGACTTTAGCTGTCAATGTTCTCAATTTGAAATTTCATCATGTTGCTACTCTTTTGCAGAAATGTTATTTTCCTCTGTGGGAGAATTTTTTTTCAAAATTTTCTAAGGGTAAGGCGAAAAACATTTTGAGCCAATTTTGTACTTTTACAAAATGCATTTACAAAATATCACCAAATTAAAAAAAAAACTGTAGGCATATCTTTCGTGATCCAAAATGCTATGAGGATTATATGTGGTTTGACCCAAAGATACAGTTAAGTTCTAAGCAACTTTTTTCTCATATTAAAGTGTTATATGATACGCAATAAACGCAATTTACAGCGTTGATATTGACACCTATCCCACCATTAGGCTATGTTAACACCCTCAATATTTTAGTTTCATCAACACTTGCAAAACCTTATCCCCACGCCTGAACATAAAGATAGTCTGGGGAAGTTTTCATCACAATTGTCTTTGTCGCATATAACACTGTATGATAATTGGCTGTGTCTCCTGTAAGTAGAAACAACGTCACAGATTATTTAATGTATTTTCTGAAAAAAAGTTTTCAAGGACGCGTTTCTTAAATATTATTGATTCCTTCAACGTGTTTACGCTCAGCTTATATCAAATCTGCCACTCTGTATACCTAATATAAATTATACTATAGTACATTTATACACCTTTCGAAAGCTTGTTCAATGCCCGGGACATACAAAAATCTTTGGACGAGTGCCGTAGAATAATTTTCTAGCTAATAATAATTGACAAAATGTTGCAGTAATTAAAGAAAGTGATATAATATACTATATATAGGAACCACATAGCTTTCCTCAAAGCTCTTCTAAATTTGAAGTACAAACTGTTCAATTTAGGGACAATATTTTGCGTCACTACAGAGTACATTTCACACGTCTTGATAGTACGTAAACCGCAACTACGCTTACGCTTCCATATTTTAGAGCTCACTTCTTTTTATTCACCGAAATAAGTACTAAATGAAAAGATTGTTTTTACAAAAAGCTACGAAATTTCCAAAATATTACAATAAGTTAATATGTTTACAATTTTTTATCATTTGAAAGTAAATCCAATTTAGTTAGTAATTTTATATGTAGACAGGTACACAGCTTTAGTGATATCACACGATTACAGTTGTTTTAATCGATAACAAGATCCTGTAGGTCACGTGTATGGCCGCATATCGTTATGATGCTGTCACACATACTGTTCTGACGTACATCGGTTGCTGTGGTATATGCATGTTTCTTACGCATAACGTGCTTACTAATGAGTAGGCGTCCTTTCCCCCCCCCCCTTCTTTTATCCTTTTTCTTTGTTGATACCCGAAGGAAATAATAATGCTTCGTCAAGTCTTTTTGACACACCTATTCCTACAATAATATTCCAAACATCAAACTAATTGGTAGCATCTTACGTCAATTAGTAGTAAATTGCACAAAAAGTTGTGAATCTCGAAAACAAAATTGTTCCTCAAAGCAAGCGACACCAATTAATTATTCGCACGTCAACACTACTATAGTTAAGGCCTTTTTTGTTACAATAATGTCAGGTAAACATATGCAATCGGTTCGACTGTGCGTATAAGAAGCTCTCTAAAAGTGAGAGCATGAGGAAGAAACCGATGGTGTCTGTGGTATGTTTTAGTTTTGTAGATGCTATACGATAAGCCCAAATGGGACACTTCGAAATATCAAAAGTGGCGTGCGCAAGGGGGTGGGCGGAGTCACCAACCTTCCATCGTCAGTCGAGGGGAAATGTTTCAGGGTTTTTTTGTTTTAAAATCAACCTGTCAAGAATTAAACCACTGTATGGGTGTACACTCCCTCTTCAACCACCCACAAAAATTCAAGAGCATTTATTTGCACAACATTGCGTTTAGATCTAATTATAAACCTAATTTAGTGTTACTATACTCCTCAGAATGCACAATTTGACGTCAACAAATTTTTTAGGGAGGGGGGGGGGGCTGTCGGCTTTGACGACCCAAGGGCCACACACCTTCTTTATAAAATTCTTCATTCGCCTCTGGCCCTTCCAT
This sequence comes from Apostichopus californicus, assembly GCA_020650975.1. Classification (NCBI taxonomy): domain Eukaryota; kingdom Metazoa; phylum Echinodermata; class Holothuroidea; order Aspidochirotida; family Stichopodidae; genus Apostichopus; species Apostichopus californicus. The sequence continues at coordinate 13,741 of JAIPMN010004294.1, read as the reverse complement.
ATAAGTTCATCCCATACGTAAATCGGTATAGAGAACTTTAGACTTTGGATCCCCACCATTGAAATAGTGTGCACGCCATTAGTTATGTCCAAATTTCATTTTTCCCACTTCTAAAGTGTAACTAATTTCAATGGTTTACCTCTTCTTTGAGCTTTCTCGTCAAAACTTCGACTTTGTGCCAGAATTTCTAGGAAGAATCGAAAATAAGTCAAGTGACAGAAACATTCTGACTGCTTGACTCCTTTAAAGAATGATTTAGGTGTTCCAAGTTGGCACTCTGCTCCTTCGCCTGAACTGTTTACCTATAAGAGGCGGGTGCCGGGAGGTAAACAGTATATACGGTACTTTATAAGCAATTTTGTCTAATTTTCTTGTCTGATTGAAAAGGGAGTCTTTTTCAGCATTTGTATCAAATGTAAAATATTGTTGCATGAATCTGGTCGGATCGAAAAGCCAGTTACTCTTAAGTAATTTAAATCAACAATCTGTTTTGAAGTCAGGTTTCTCTATCCGTTTTACCCGGCAACTTGGCTACAAGAAAAATTATCTTAGCCTTATACCGGTACATAATAGTATAGCGGACAAGGTCAACGGTTATGAAAATCAAGTTTAAATTAACCGTGCGCTTTTTAATTTGATGAATTTTGAAAGTGTTAAAAGAGAAAAAAAATAGTACGAAATATTTATTTTTAACATTTGTTTTTTTTTATTTCCACAAAAATCCTTTAGACTTAATGACAAAATAAATTAACCGTTTAGATTCTTTATATTTTACTTTTCAGGTACATGTACATTCGTCAGTGGTTCATCGATGATATTTGCACCATTTAACAATAAAGCTAATGCACATGTTAAGTTCAACTTAAGTTGAAGTGTCCGCGGATGCAAAATAAAAAGTCAATATTATGAACTCCGTACAATTTGGAAAAAGTAAAAAGGCTAGACGGGCAATTCCAATAAGCTACATGAGAAAGAACCGTTCGATTTTTTCATAGACAAATTTCGTGGTTTAAATTTTATAGATACTAATAAAAACACGCATCTATAATCCACTACAAAAAGAATTGCAAAGGAAGAAAGATAAAACTAGAAATGATAGAATTTGAAAATGAAACACTTCCCACTTAAATTAATCATTTTTAGCGTCACGTATACCTTTAAATACTATAGCACCTACCATTGGCCTCTATAGCAACTTATTTAAGATGATTGGGTTATTTTGCTTACTACTGCACCCTGGTTACTGCCTTGTAAGTGCAACGGTACATGTAAATTGGGTAATGCCCATCAGTCGATATTTGCCCTTGCCGTGGACTTCACCATGCAGTAGAGTGGAGGGCCGGGATCAGCAGCGGGGCCAACTATTTTTTACCAGTTACCGGGCCCCCTTTGAGGCTTTCATCTTTCCTAACAATGAAAATGAGAATACATTATCTTAATCCCCTGCCTTGACCCCCGGGCCCCCGTGGTTGTAGCCCGTGATCCCCGAACACCCTCCTCCTCTCGTCATATTTGGACTTGATACAAGTCGACCGGGTACCTGTAAACAGCTGCAGTGAGATCCCGCTGGTGGATTGAGGTTAATGCAAGAGCTATATATATATGATTCATCTATGTGTGCTTGTGCCAGCTCCGAATAATAACAAAACCCTCAGTTATTCTGAACATCAACTCTAAATACACCTCTGAATAATCTCTTGATTCGACTCTACGGTAAAACTAGAATCATATATCATATTCAACACACAAAATGATAGTAAACACTAATTCAAATCACTACCCACCAACTTTTTCCAAAATACCGTTTCCAAAATAGGAAGTTTCAATCATGTGATAAACAAAAACATAATTTGACATATTCGAAATAAACTATTCCACCCGTTTCAGTTCGTAAATCCGCTTTGACTAACGTGTAATTTACAATGACTTGAAATAGAACGCCCACACAAACCCATACAAATCCTAACAAAAACCTGACAACATGATGAACAGCTAAGGAGAGCAAACCAAGCCACGCTAACTTTTCACATCTAAAACCATATGGCTGAACTATGGGGGACCCTTGTTTACAACATCTGGACTCGCCAAAGTCGTACACACGCTGTTCGGGTGCAAATAACAAATACACACAAATTATCTACTCCCCTATACTACTTCTTACTTATATAAACGCTTATCTTGCTTAAAATGTAGTACCCGTACTAACTGTAACATATTGTAGACATTGAAGGAACTCACACGATTAAGATTTTCAATCAATAACAAGTTCGCGCAGATCGCGCGCATGACTGGCTCAATATTGTTATAATGCAGTCGCATACAAACCTCCTAGTTTAGATGGTTGCCACCAAACATGCATTCTTTAGTGTCTCAAAATCTTTAGCTTCATTGTGCACAGGCTCTTTAATTAAGAAAGCATGGTTATATGAACCAGATATCTCTTGAAGACAAAACACCCATTCGTTGACAAATAAGTTTGTATGTAATTATAGTAATTATAGAATTGTTATACTTTTTGTAAAATGTGTCAAGTTATATGACATAAATCATATAGACCTATATATACTCATCGTTATTAAATTTAAATGCTCATAACATATCCACACTTTACAATGATATGATGGGTAGAAATATAGGTCCGTTTGCAAGATAACGAAATTGAAAATGTATAAGTTATGTATATAGACTTTAGCTTTTGCCGAATTTTATGGAGAAAACGTCACTGCAGTATACAAGCTGTACCGCAATAATTTTGCCGAATCGTTTGTAATGCATATACATGTGTCCTTGGCTGGAAAGATTGTGGAAGGGGTTCGTGTGCGATGAGTGGTTACCAGAGAAATAAAATTACTTATCTACGAAAACAAATCTTTAGAAGGAATTTTTGTAAAGTAGAGTGCAATGAATTTTGCTTTCACGTCTTTGTCGCTGGATAAGAAACACACCGCTTTTACTATTTTTCTTTGATAAACGTTTCAAGATAGTGAGTGACTCTATGTGGCGCATACGCCGAGTGTGTGACTAAGATTTAGCTTAAATACAGTGAAAACATTCGTTATATTTTCATCTTTCTTGTTCCCAGCTATGCTTCCACGTAGATGTGTTACAATTTTCTTCGTTTTTGAAAGCAGAACTGAGAGTTTACTTAAAGGCATTAAGACTCGTCCCAAACCGCGTGCCGCGCTCTGAAAAAGTTAACCTTCCATTGCTTGCAAATGACGTTTTCTTCTTGTCGCTACAAAATGCAGACAGTAATGAAACGTGATACCTTGTTATCTTTTATCTAGACCTGAGATGTCCACGCTACTATGTACACTGTGTTGTGGGTATTGACCGTAGCTGTATATATTGACTGTACACTATAGTGTCTAATTACCGACGGTAGCAAGCTGTGTGTGCATTTTCTGGGATCGATGGTGGTGTCTAACACTTCTGTTACACCTCATTCGAAACTAGGTCAGATTACCGGCATGAGACGTTTCTTTGTGCGCGAGTCTTCACACCCTTTAAATAGTTTGCAGAGTAATGATTTCACACTAGGGCCCACGAATTCCACATACTTTTTTCTATCAAGTTTCAAATCATCTTCTGTCGATGCAACCATCTTCCATGTTAGTCAGATACATAACACAGGAAATGTTAAATGGAGAAGTATTAGTTTGTCTTTCTGGTATATCTACAGTACAAGTAATAACATTAAAAAAAATATGGAAAATTAAAATATATTCGTTTTATTTGCTAGAAGAGCTAGGCAGCATTTACGACGTTTTCATCCTCTATGAAACGCAGCAACGCTTGCTTCATAGAACTTCAAGTAAAACTTTTAGCAATGCTCCTTTCATTAGACTATTCTTCCAGTCTAATATACTATACTTGACATAGATCAAGTATATTATATGTATGTAATTTATATCCTCCTGTGGGCAGGAACTCGCGAAGAAGCCATCATTGGCTTATCAAAGCCGCAAGCTGACCGAAGTCAGTCTCTTACATTCATATTTAACGTCCATGCAGGGGCGTCGTGTGAAAATAATTTTTTTGGGGGGGGGGGCCGTGAGCAGGTGATGACTATCTAAGCGGAGCGCCACCACGGGTTGGCGCGCAGCGTACAAGAAAATTTTTCGTCCGGCAGACCCCTCAGATTGCAGGAAACGGCACTTCCCGTGCTTTATGGCAGTTAGCAACACCCCTAAAATTGATCAAAATTTCCGGCAATTTTTTATTTTGGGAAATATTCTCGAAGGAAGTGATCGCCATTTATTCCTCAGTTTACCAATTCCTCGTCTCCCAGAAGCGCCCAAAATTTAAGAAATCGAAACATTTTTGTGTTGGCTGATCCATGATCGCCGCCCATGCCCGTGAGAAGTGGTGACTGGGTAAAGAAAAAGCTATGCCGTTTGAAAACATGGGCAGAAAAAGCGAAAGTAGCGAAACCTAAGGTAAAACGTGCGATAACGAAGTGATTATTTTCCAGGTTAATTGTGACTGTATAAATAATTAAGAAAGCATGGTTATATGAACCAGATCAGATATCTCTTGAAGACAAAACTCCCATTCGTTGACAAATAAGTTTGTATGTAATTATAGTAATTATAGAATTGTTATACTTTTTGTAAAATGTGTCAAGTTATATGACATAAATCATATAGACCTATATATACTCATCGTTATTAAATTTAAATGCTCATAACATATCCACACTTTACAATAATATGATGGGGAGAAATATAGGTCCGTTTGCAAGATAACGAAATTGAAAATGTATAAGTTATGTATATAGACTTTAGCTTTTGCCGAATTTTATGGAGAAAACGTCACTGCAGTATACAAGCTGTACCGCAATTATTTTGCCGAATCGTTGGTAATGCATATACATGTGTCCTTGGCTGGAAAGATTGTGGAAGGGGTTCGTGTGCGATGAGTGGTTACCAGAGAAATAAAATTACTTATCTACGAAAACAAATCTTTAGAAGGAATTTTTGTAAAGTAGAGTGCAATGGATTTTGCTTTTCACGTCTCTGTCGCTGGATAAGAAACACACCGCCTTAACTATTTTTCTTTGATAAACGTTTCAAGATAGTGAGTGACCCTATGTGGCGCATACGCCGAGTGTGTGACTAAGATTTAGCTTAAATACAGTGAAAACAATCGTTATATTTTCATCTTTCTTGTTCCCAGCTATGCGTCCACGTAGATGTGTTACAATTTTCTTCGTTTTTGAAAGCAGAACTGAGAGTTTACTTAAAGCAGGGTTGTCCAACCTTTTGCAGAGGAGGGCCACATGGAATGATTATGATGAAGGAGGGGGCCGCATGAACCCTACGCTCGATTTTTCGATTTTTTACCCGAAGCCCAAGGCAACAAAATGTGAGCACTGCGCGCGGAGCGCGCTGATTTATTTTCCTTCCTGATAAAACAGATGAATAAAGTCCAGCTACCCCCCCCCCCTCCGCTGAGAGAGTGTCACACAAAATGACCTGTATGCAGTTTTTTGGACCCAGAAGGTTCGAATGATTGATTATATAGCTTCAAATTGTTATCAATAAATCTGCTCACTAAATTTCGCACTGTAGAGCATCTCTGGCGGGCCGGACGCAACCCTGCGGCGGGCCGGACTGTGGCCCGCGGGCCGTAGGTTGGACAACCCTGACTTAAAGGCATTAAGACTCGTCCCAAACCGCGTGCCGCGCTCTGAAAAAGTTAACCTTCCATTGCTTGCAAATGACGTTTTCTTCTTGTCGCTACAAAATGCAGACAGTAATGAAACGTGATACCTTGTTATCTTTTATCTAGACCTGAGATGTCCACGCTACTATGTACACTGTGTTGTGGGTATTGACCGTAGCTGTGTGCATTGACTGTACACTATAGTGTCTAATTACCGACGGTAGCAAGCTGTGTGTGCATTTTCTGGGATCGATGGTGGTGTCTAACACTTCTGTTACACCTCATTCGAAACTAGGTCAGATTACCGGCATGAGACGTTTCTTTGTGCGCGAGTCTTCACACCCTTTCACTAGTTTGCTGAGTAATGATTTCATTCCAGCTCACAAATTCCACATACTTTTTTCTATCAAGTTTCAAATCATCTTCTGTCGATGCAACCATCTTCCATGTTAGTCAGACACATAACACAGGAAATGCTAAATGGGGAAGTATTTGTTTGTCTTTCTGGCATATCTACAGTACAAATAATTTTTTTTTTAAATATAGAAAATTAAAATATATTCGTTTCATTTGCTAGAAGAGCTAGGCCGCATTACAACGTTTTCATCCTCTATGAAACCCAGCAACGCTTGCTTCATCTAACTTCAAGCAAAACTTTGTAGCAATGCTCTTTTCATCAGACTATTCTTCCAGTATAATATACTATACTTGACATAGATCAAGTATATTATATGTATGTATGTCTGTATGTATGTATTTTAGATCCTCCTGCGGGCAGGAACTCGCGAAGAAGCCTCATTGGCTTATCAAAGCCGCAAGCTGACCGAAGTCAGTCTCTTACATTCATATTTAACGTCCATGATTATGAATTGTCAATTGTCAACAACTCTGTAACTGGACGACATACATTAATCTTGGAGTGACTCGAACCGGGGACCTTATGATTGGAAGGCATATAACTCATGATCCACGACAGACTTGACATGTCTTATCCCTGATTTGTGCCCATATTTATTTATTTAGTTAGTTACAATACAGTATACTTACTATAATGCTTAAGTTATTGGATCTAAAAATTGTTCTTATGAACTCTTTAACTTACATCGATTAAAAGTTAGTTGAAGGAAGTTACAGTACTGTAACGATGCAATGCCTTCTCTCATGCACAATTAAGACTTAACGACAGCCAATCCCTGATCACCTATCAGACCCACCCACACATTCAAGCGTGTGTACATCTGTATATACTTAACTCCTGGAAGAATTCATATATCAGAAACAATCACAAACTAAATATTTACAAAATTTCTCGGGGGGTTCCGTTTATACACCAATGTGAAGAGACAATGGGGATTGTATAGTGTCGGTTCCGGGGCAACCTATACTTAAACCAGAAGAGTCGAAATAGGAAACCAAGAGTCGAAATAGGAACACAGATAAATTGTTCCTAATCCGTGGCTAACGTAATATATTCTGGTAACTCAATGCATGTAGACATAAACGAAACCTCGGTCGGCCCGGGTTTGGCATCATAACATTCAAATCAACGTATGCATGTATTATCATTAAAACGGTAAACAAACCAATTAAGGTGGCGCTAAATAACTATACTATAGAGATTATATGTATACCTTGCCCAAAGACACAACGAAACTATTTTGGTCATGAAACGAACCTTAATTTAATCCTTAGATCGCACGCAAGTCCATAAAAGCCTTTCTATTTCACATCCACGCTTCACAGCCCGATTATGCTTCATCGGTCTACTCTGTTGATCACAATTTAACCAGCAAGAGGTTATCGATTAACAGTTGATTTAACCATTGAGAGAGCTATGCGACATAGCTCCCTGTTTTAACCAAGCCATCCTACGTCGGTGGTCATTGTAAACATTTGTCTGTATGAAAACAAACATAAATATAACAGTTAAACACTTTATAATCGTCATAATGGCGATCAAATTTCGTTTACTTGTCGAGTTAATAAATGTTCTGAAATAATGGATCACGTACTTCCTCCGTGTACGAAATGACTATTTCCGGTTGCAATGGCTCACTACTTCCGGTTGCAATGACTAGATGTCTCTTACAACTTACAAAGAAAATATAGACTTACTTTTTCTCATTTTACGTCAGTCACTGTTATAAACTTTTTAAACACTTTGAGAGAAAATATGGAGAGAAAAAAAAAGGTATTTCACCTTTACGTCGTATTACATATACCTGCAGGTGCTTAATTACAAAATTTTTAAATTGCAAATAAAGTATATAGACCTTTCTGTGAACCAAGATGAGAATAGCAATAGAGTAATTCTCAGAATTATCCTTTTGCAAATTTAATTAATATGCAGCTTGATACTCTCTCAATTGTCACCGAGCTTACCTTGAAGCACGAATACTTGAGAGAGCAGAAAATAATAATGAACATTATCGTGACAGGCACTTTTACCTGTACGAATCATTTATGCTTGTATGTATAATGTAATTACTCTACTTCATTCAGTGGTCCAACTTGTGAGGAAGGCTAGAAGGTCGCTATTAGAGAGAGGGGGAATACAAAACAAGTTAAGCTCACCTGGCACTGACGTTTACACATCAGATGAAGCGAAGGTGAAGGTTGTCAAATAGCATTACTTATTAGATCAAACTATTGGGAATTTATAAAGAGATAGTCTTTCTCAACCAGACATTGGCGTAGCCAGGATTTTTTCAGTGGGGGGGGGGGCG
>JAIPMN010004293.1:0-21709 GCA_020650975.1 Apostichopus californicus | reverse complement strand
ATGAATTAAGACAGGGTGGTGGATAAAACCTATATAAACCAGTATACTGTAGGTTTTATCCACCACTCTTTCTTAATTCATCTTTTGGCTATAGCCAAGGGCATTTTACGTTTCTTTCAAAACTTCAGGACCTTATGTTACATTAACTTTCAAATCAGACACAAAAAGAAATCAGAAATATGACTTTTAGAAACAAGAATCTTTTATTCTTAAACAGAAACAAGGTTCACAAGATCAACACTTTACAATTAAGTTCTTCAAATTGACCTTTTGCAATGCTGCATGCAGTGCAGCTCCCTATTGTGGTCATGGTGAATCTTCCTCAGCAGTATACCTCAGACAAACCACACACTTTGTAAGTAAATGTTTCTCCACAGAAGTGACTCCAAAATATGCTAGGAATAGCAAAAATGGTGACAAGACTAAAAACTTTGTCATAATCGACAGCAACAGCTCAGTGGGGAGGTTACACCTTATGTACCTCAAACGGTCTCGAAACCATGGAAATCATTTAGTGTTAAGGAAAATGAAACAACTTAGCCCGTCGAACATCCTGGCTGATGGGAAATTTCCCAATTAAGCCCCAAGAATTTTGACAAGCCCTTTTTTCTGAGTCTGGTCCACAAAATGCCAACAAAAAGTGTATAATTATGTATTCCTTAACATTTTTTGAGCAATCTGAATTTGTTTTAACATCAAACTAGAGTTGCACATCTATGTTCACATAGTGTGTGGTATGCACATGGCACAATGCAATAGGTTAATAGTACATTGACTGTCCATTGGTGGAGGATTCATGATGATATATCACTCGTAGAAGCCGTGAGTCAACAGTGAGATCCACATGTGTGACTCTATCACTTGAAGAAGGTCAGAAACATCCAAGATCGTCACAATAAATATGTACAAAGTAAAACATTTATGACATAACACTATCTACAGGTGAGAATATCACTTGTATGACGTCACGACACATTGAGAAAATGCACAACCATGTAAAGCATCATAAAACTATGTAATGTAATAACAAGATTATGTCAGGTTATATCGTACTAGATGTTACTATTGTCACCAAATTTATGAAGAGATATTAATTATTACAATCCAGAAACAATTTCCATCAGAGAGAGAGAAAGAAAAATTCTTTTCTTGACATATCCCCAGCCCCTCCCCTCCCCCTTCCTTTTTTGTTTGTTTAAAACCCAATCCACTCAAATTTTTAATTGGCTTGAAACTTCAGATCAGGCAAAAATGGTTTAGTTGCGTTGGAATTATCCAAATCCCACTTTTTTTTTCATATTTGTGGATGGTGCTCTACCATAAAACTCAAAACACTATTTGTTATTTAAAAGCAAGAGGAAGAAATTACACATTAGCAAGTTTCTGAATGCCGAATGATACCACCAAACTTGTTCACTTTGTAAATCCAGAAAGATTATAAAATAAAACCCACTGTTCCTTAGTCCAAGTGTATACAGAGGTAGCTATTTGAAAAACTCGCTCATAATTATAAATGAAAATGCACCATCTACACCTTTTGAGCAAATGTGAAGAAATGTTTAATGGCGATCAGTATAACGATCTGTTTTTGTTGTTTTATTGGTTTTTTTTTAATCTTTGTATGATTTTTTCAAACCTTTTTCTTAGAAGTGGGATTATTGCAGGGGAAAAAAATTCGCTGTTCAGGATAAATGTTCCAATCCATTTTTGTAAACCACGGTGATATAAAACATTAAACAGATACAATGATAACACAACTTTAAGTTGTTTCTTATATAGATGCTTAACCTGAAGGGACAAAAAAAATAGAGGTTCTTATTATTTAGTTAAGCAGTAAAACACCAATGTTTAATGTAAAAAAAAAATTTAAACAAAATCTATTTAAAGCAAGGATAATCAAGATGGAACATGTTGTGTAAATATCATGTAAAATGTCACACATTACATTAACTGTTACATTGTCAACACTTGCCTCTGAAGATAACTTGATGAATGTTTGAGGTAAACAGTGTTAACAAATTTGTAACCAACTGATCCTAAACCAGTATGACTGAAGAGTCATATACAGGGACGCAACCACCTTTATTGTACCGAGGGAGAGGGGCAAGCGGCTTCAGATGTTAACTAGTCCAGAGGAGGGGTCTATGGGGACAGGTGCCTCCTCGTTGTTGAGAAATTTTGTAAAAGTGGAGGGTGCTACAATCTAACATGATGCTATACTTTGTAATTTTGGAAACAACATATTTATGTACTGTACACTAAAATTGTTTGTAATATTCTGTCTGCCACTGGGGGAGGGGAGGTTGCCTGAGTCCCCCCCCCCCTGATGCTTTCCTGGGTGGATTGAATAGAGGGTTGTGCCCCTGGTTATATGTAACTAGCACTTTTGTATGAGTCAGGTGATTTCCAGGCAACTTTACTGGTCATTTTTTCTACCTATTAATGTTTGGCATGTTAGCAACTAATTGCTCCTTTTCAAAATTAATTGTCAGCCTGTGTCTGTGATAATTATTCTACTCAGCATTGTACACAACTATTGGAATTATTAAGATTGAGGTACGATTAAAGATAAAGTCACTGTGTTGTTTACATAAAACATGATTGTTTCTTACAATGTTGTGCAAATATAACATAAAGAAGTTACTATTTATACTCAGTAAAACCATTTCTGATATTTGAAAACATTATCTTATGTTTTTATGAATACAATCAGTGTTAAACATATAGCATAGTTTGTCACAGTCCATCGTTGTCATCTTAATCTGTAATGCACACATGAATGCAGGCAAGGAGGGGAGGGGTGGGGGAGAGGGGTGGTGAATGGTGATGCCAGAAGTTGGCTTCAATGATCCCAGGGCCACATCCCCTCTTTTCTTTAAAATCCTGTCCATGTAATCTTTTACCTTTAACAACGGGACCAAGTCATCATCAATTCCATTAATCTCAACTTAAGACATCAAATACTCTTTTGCGTTCAAGAAAGAAGGCATAATGCTACCTTTTAATTGAAGGGTAATGCTCATTCATTGTTCAACTAAAGTCATTTGGTATTTGGAATTTTGGCCTCACTTTTCATGAAAGCTGAAGGAACTCCAATCTCTCCTGCACTCTTCCGTTCCCTGCCCCCCCCCCGCCCCCCCCCGCTCACTCTGGCCCTCACATCATTGTTTAGGAACACCTTTTGAATGAATTTACTCTTAGTTGGTATCGAAAATGATTCTTGTGGATACAAAAACTTGTCACTATTCCTGATAACATTCTTTACATGAGTCTAATGTTTGTAAAGTTATGAAGTTGATTCCTTTAAGATCTTTATCATCTTAATTTATCTTGTACAAGACACTCATCAAGAATGCAAAATGAACAAGGAAAGGAATTGTACTTTCCTTGCATAACATATATGAACAGTTTCCCCTAGTGATAACCAAATTGCGTAGTCTACAGCAAGGTTTTCGACCGTTGGCATTTCATTTTGTGAACTTCCTTAGATGATCAACTAACTACCTCACAATTTTGGGAGGACAAACATTCTTTACTGTAGGAGAAGTGTGTTTTGTGCATTTTCCCAAAAAAAATTATCAAATAAAAATGGACCCGTGATGAACTTTGACCTTACATTATTAAACACCTTAATTGTCCCACAACCTAATGAAAAGCTGTTTTATGCATCTTTTGTGAATATAGATTCCATATTTGTAGGAGAGCATTTCCTTCAGAAATGATTTTTCAACTTTACACCAAAGTTTCTTCGCAACAACCCACAGCATCTTGTGTAAGAAGCAGTAGTTTGTAAACTGGAGATAGTTACATAAAATACATAGATGGATGGAGGCTTGTCGGATGCATAAGCTTAACCAACTCTGATGGTGTGAACTAACAAAACATTGCATCAATATTTTGACCTTTGTACATGTCAAGCATCTGTTAGAACCAAAACATTTTCCTGAATGATTTGAAAACAAATTTGGCATGCTTGAATCTAGTCAAAAGACTACCAGATGGAAGTCTGTAAGAACAATTACTGTTTGTAATAAGAAAGAAGTCAGTGTGTAACATTAAAGAAATAGTTTATAAAACAAAACAAAATTGGAAACAAAAGTCTATAAGCTTTCATTGATATAAACGTGGAGAACTGGAGAATAACAATTTAATAAAAAAAATACTGGTCTACCATGAGATAGGAAACATTACAGGCTAAATCGAAGATGCCAATTGATAAACGTCTTAACGTAAAATAGGTCTTGAAAACAATCATTTGAGAGACAAATCTGAGTCTTAACTCAGATTGGCAGTATCTAACAAGCTTCCATGTATGAAACTATTAATTTCATTCAAATACTGGAGTTTTAACTTTGTGCATTTCTGACAATTTCTAAATATGAACTAATTTTGGTTAACACATGATTTTGCCTGCCACTAAAAAAAAAAAATTAACAAAGCTTTCTATATGGTTTTGTACAGGATTTTTATTTATTTATATTTATTTTTTGTATGACTTGCATGTTAAAGTTTCCTTTGGATGAAACCACATTCTAGGTGAAATGTAATTATCAAACATTTCCACCGTCTAGGATCCTCTATCCATCTCCATCTCCTGCTTTTGCCTCTCGTTTCCTCTTTTTGTTTTCGTTTCTCCTTTTTCAAACAACTGACCTGATCGCAGAGGCAATTGTAATTTTGCTTTCACAACTTTGTACTTTATTGAGACCCTGGTTCTCACCTGTACTGAGTGATAATTTCCTTAGAGTGGGTATCCCTCAATTACTACGGCAACGAGTGAGTTATGATACATCATTCTCAATAGAGATTAGATAGATATACATGTACACATCTTAGCTATTCCACTGGTGAAAGTTCTGTTTTGTCTGTACAAAGGGTAGGAATAACAACAATAGGCTACCATTAAAGATAAAACTTTACACACAAATAAAAAGGAAGAAAAAAAAGAAAGAATAATAATATTAAAGAAGAAGAAGAAAGAATAAAGCCAAAATATTACAACACTTATCAACAAAAAATTATCCAAAATCTACATTCTTTTGTCTCAATTATATAAAAAAGTTTAAAGCCCAAAAAATAAAATAAAATAAAATGAAGTAGAAGATTAAGGAAAGAGAAAAATACGTTATCGTGCAAAAAGCAACTAAAAATTAAATCAAAACTTAAAAGAGAGTGAGTAAGAGAGAGAGATAGCGAGAGAAAGGGAAAATAAAATAAAAGGTATGACACCAAACGAAGATAGATAGTACATGCTTTTGACATAAATTTGAGTTATTTTGTTGGTATTACAACAAATCCCATTGCACAAATGATCTGTCAGCTTTTATAACAGAGAGTACCACCAAGTCCATTGCATCTACCCCTAACTCTCTAGGAGGTATGGTCTGAAGAAACTGTAATACGATTGCACGATTACGTCCAGTTTGTGATTACTAAACAGGGAACCCACCACGTGATAAAATGGCAGTTTTCAATGAGAAAAGAGAGGTTGATTATCGACCATCTCAAGACCAGGCCTGCAAATAATCACAGAATTGTGTGTTATCATTCCGACTAATCTTCCTCAGGATTCTCAGTTTTCACTCTTTCTGTCGATTAGACATAATATGTAAATGCTACTCTTACACCGTGCATCGCAACACGTGAAAACTGGTGTTTTGAAATAACAACTTCAATTCACACTTGTCTGTGATCAGATCCACATTTCCAAGTATCAAAGAGTATTTATCACTTTTTTCATCACTTTTGCCAGATTTCCATAAATAGCAAATATAATCTGAAGGAGTATTTATTATCACTTTTGATTTAGTTTCCTGTGTCAAGCTTATCAAGCTGGTTACTCATGTACATACAGAAGAAACCCATACCCTCCCACATCGTCCTCTCCCCATGCCACCCTCTTAAACTCCTCTGCAACATTTTGGTAGCTCAAACCAATGTCCATGAGTTCAACAATTGACCTTTGCTTTATATTCTAAAAATCCTGATCAATGCTGTTGGTACCCCTAATGTGCAGCCATGCTATACCTTTTCTTCTCTGTCGTTTGATTATGTGTTTGGATACTATGCTGCATTATCCAATGGTGTATATAAATACCTGAAAATTACTCCAAAATAGCATTTTTGTGTATGTCCTACCACCCCTCCCCCTCCCCCTCCCTTTCATGTATTTAAAAATTTGACCCCTCTTTTGAAATAGTCAAATACTTAATTTAAGTTCATTATTCATTATGGTCAGCATCTCCCATCCAATACTTTATAACAATTCATGAATATGGTAAACTATGATGAAAAATGTGATGCATATTCATAAGTTAATTACTAAGCTGCAGATGTATTACGTAGACAAGAGAAGCAGAAGGGGTTTCCTTTCCGAGCATACTGTAGTAGCTGATCAATTCCTTCTATGACAGCTTACATCTTAATAGCCCCAAATTTCATCAAATTTAAAAAGGAAAAATAGTTGCTACTCATGTTGCATTTCAGTTTTCACATTGAAAACCTACATTTCTCTTCCAATGCACAACATCTATCAGACACAATAACTTGTTACCACAGTTACTACATTTTGTTTTTTTTATAGAGAAGCATGGATTGACCCTTGACCTCAACAAGGGTTCTGCCATATTTCTTACATCTTAAATGTCAGCAATACACTGAATAAGGGCTAAGCATTGACTGGCAACAAATGGTTATGAAAGCAAGGAGAAAGGGTTCAGTTTGTTTTATGCAAAAAAAAAGGGGGGGGGAAGCAGCTCTTGGATTAATTTGGCAAGTGACTTGGCACTAGGTGAACAAAGACTAGAAATGGCAAGGACCATATAATGAGATGGTAATGAGATGCACATACAGCCTCAATATCAAATATCTACACCACGCCAAAGGAATAAAAGAAACAGCTGAACATGATGTGCCCAAAACACAAAAAGAAGGAAAAAAACAGAACATAAAGTACAACTGTCTTAAATACAAATATTTAGGAAACAAAGAGAAATGATAATAAATATTAAAGTGAACTCTGTGCCAGCTATGATAAGGAAAAAGTCTGACAAGGAAAAAGTCTGACAATGTACAAATATGTTTAATTTCTTTCTTTCAGTTTGATGTTACCAAACCAGACAGACTGTGTGAAGCATTTGAGTATGTTTATCGATCGATTGTCTATTCACCGATTTCAATCAAAAGTAGCGATCAAACTAACACTAATCAAGCTCATTCAACACATCTCGATACACCTTGACAACTCCTGAAGGGATCTGAATCCAGCAGACGTTGGCTAACTTCATGTGTCATTTCTTATCTCCGTACAGAACTTATTCTCGTCTTTATTTTTCTATTTTTAAATTCAGTTGCAGTTTTTCCTCTTTTTTTTAAATTTAAATAACAGAAGCACCACTACTGTGAGTGAATATTAAAAATGAATGAGTTTTTTTCCTGATGATATTTCATTTCTGCTGGTTCTAAAGATTTCCATCTCCCTTTGACTATAATACTTACAATAGAAACCCACAAGATGACTTTTTTCCATACTATAGTTTACATAATGATTTTTTTTCTCACAACTTTATAATATGAAAACTCTATGACAAAATATTACATACTGTTACATCCATATCAAAATATTTTATTAATAATAATCATAATCATAAATCTAGGCTGTTAATAGCAAGAAGCATCAGCAAGCATACATCTACACATCCGTTGATGGTTAATATTACATAAAAGCAATTTCTCAGTAGTAGCTGACCACCAACATCTATCATCTTTAACAACCCATGCTTGCTGAAGAAAATCTCAACAAACAAAGAAAAAAAAGAAAGAAAAAAAAAAAAGCTTTTCGATAACAAGTTGATATTTCTTTTCAAGGTTTCAAATTAGCAATAGAAGTAATTTATATCAAACCTTTTTACACAAGATACAACCCCGCTGTCATTCGTAACGTGCATAAGACTACTCATCTACTCTCTATTTATAATATCAAGATACTCTCCGTTTTATGCTCCTTTTCTTTTGGTTCCCCCCCCCCCCACCACTATCCTCTCCTGAGCATTGATCTTGCATATATTTCCCTGTTAAAAGTCCACATTTCTCCCTTTCTCTCTCTACCCGAGTGCTATGGTCTAACACCTTTCACCAATTATTAATATTTTCCTTTCAGAGAGTGACATTACTACAGCTTGGATAGCCGCTGCTTTTGTGGTAGTGTGTCAATTTCAAATGAATGCCTCTTCTGCTGCCAAAGGTTTCTTAAAGAAGCAGTCAGAGAAAAAGAGCTGAATACAGTTTGCCATTTTGCAATTTCCTTTTTCTTTTCTCTCTCTTGTTTTTTTTAAATCTTTTTGGCAAAAAGAATGAGAAAAAGAAAAAAAACATCGTCAGTTCTCTCTGCTCACATCAAATTCAAGGATATTTATTTCATTTATTCATTTGTTTATTTCTTTACCTACAGTATTTACTTTTAATATTCAAACAGAAAATGACAAGGCTGTGTCTGATATTACATAAAATGATTTGAATGATATAGCTAATAAAACATATGAGCTGCACACCCCAAAGCCTTCAGATATTTTAACTACCAATCCCATGATGCACTAGTCTATGACAGTTGAGATAGCCTTTTCGTTGAGAGGATCCCGGGTGTACGTGAATCCTTTAAACTCTGTTTGGTCGATGGATTTCACTATGCCAGAATCAACAGCGGTCAGGACCGGCTCTTCTCGAGTGAAATCAGAATCAAAGTTATTCACGTCTTTCTTAAATTTCTGTGATATGAGTGATAAAGAGGAGTAGAACATTGATCGTGAGAGAGATATAAAAATGGAGTTAAAAAATAGAGATGTAAATAACTGACCTGCTATGATTACTTGATCAAAAGCCCAACACTGACAAATTTAGCTCTACAAATGTCAAATGTTATGAAACAGATCAAAACAAAATTCGAAAACTCTCAATACACCAAATGTAAAAATTGTAACATAAACGTCTTAGGCAGCGTGTCAAAAAGAAAAGCTGCAGCAGCTTCAAGACCCCCTGCAGCTAAGCTGCATTGATATCAAACAGTAGAGATTACCTCAGCACAGCTGCAGGGCCTATTCGTGTGAGACTGCACAGCACAGAAAGATTTGCATTCTACACTGCCTGGTTGCAGGATGCTGCAGTCCCATCAAGCATCCTGATGCAGTACCTTACAAAGATGTACATCTATTCAACAAGCAATGTATCCATAGTATGGAATATGACTTCATACATGGAACAAGCTTACTTGTTTGAAGTACTGTAGAGCCAAATATGGCTTTCCCATTTACACATTGCAATGGGTGACAAACCAATTCAGCCTTCAGGCCCTGCACACAGCCATATTGTAATATTCTATGAGGTGCTGTGCTTTGCTGAAGATGAGGACCAATTTCAACACTATTTTCTTGTTTAATTAAAGGTGCTTGGATGTAGAATGGTGCTATATTTTGCAACCCTCTGCATTTGTTTTGCAAAAAATCGACGTTTTTCGACTTATTAGCAACTCACAACAGCATTAAAACTTTACTATCATTAGACTGAATGGAGCGCACATGCCTAAGCTGTCTCACAGGCATTTTTCATATTCTGAATTCATTGAATCAGACAGAAGAAAAAACTCACAATTTTGGGTTTAAATGGAGGTTCAACTTTGAGCTTCTCCAGGTCATCCCAGTTGATGTCTCGGAAGAACGAATGTTGCAGGATGGATTGCTCTCCACCTTGAGGCTCAACACATCCCAGCCTCTTAGAAGGATTCTTGGTCATGAACTGTAAGATAAGCGAAAGAGAAATCTAGGTCAAGCTTCTTACTTGAAAAACCGGACGGAAACACATTTGCTTTGCCTTGTTAAGCTATGATCCACCATTGAAAATATAGTTCTTGGAAGACAATGGTAAACTAACCAAAGAAAATGGAGGGACACTTCTAACCCACCCACTTCCCTCTGCTGCGGCCTATTCAGACCCAAACCACAGGAATAAATACATGCCACGTGTGTCAATCCAATTTGTCAGTGAATAGAGTCTGTTATTAACCGTGGGCAGAAAAATCATATTTTCCCCAATGTTTTTAATTGTTACAGATTTATTGGTATAAAAGATTAACAAAGATACTAAATTATGGATTAGGACATAATGTACACACGCGATATTAATTGGTGGCAGGCGCGTAGCCAGGAATTTGCCAAGGGAGGGGCGAAACTGTAGATTCGGCATTGCAAACTATCTAAGCGTAGCGCCACCATGGGTTGGCGCGAAGCGCACAAGAAAATTTTGGCTGAAAATGCCTCCCAGATCGCTGGAAAAGGCACTTCCCAGGCCTTGTAAGTTGCATCTTAGCATTTTCTCTTTTCAAAATACTAGCGATATCATAAAAACATTAAAAAAAAAAAAAAAAAAATATGCTCAAGGGGGGGGCGGCTGCCCCCTTCGCCCCCCCTTGGCTACGCGCCTGATTGGTGGATGCTCCATCACAATAGTTTAAGATAATCCTGCCAATGCTGCTACTGTTATACACAGGCAAGGAAAATCTGTACTATATTCTTCAAAAGTCTTAAAATGTCTGTTAAACAAGCAACATGAATCCATTCGTTATACCTGCCTCATATTTATTCCCTTTCTGATAATGAAATGATAACATCAAGATACATCATGTATTACTACTATTATTATTATTATTATTGCTGCCTCATGATTTGGTTT
Source organism: Apostichopus californicus (assembly GCA_020650975.1). Lineage (NCBI taxonomy): Eukaryota > Metazoa > Echinodermata > Holothuroidea > Aspidochirotida > Stichopodidae > Apostichopus > Apostichopus californicus. Next base: position 10,990 of record JAIPMN010004293.1, on the reverse strand, counting down.
GCAATGCTAACTCCTTGTATTGTTTCAATGCCATCATCGACCTGAGATTAACTTAAAGGTGGAAGGTACTCACAGCTTTCAGGATATTAGTTGCCTCTTTGCTGAGCCAGACTGGATACAAGACATCATCATGAAGTATAGAATCAAACAAGTCGTCTTCATTGTCCGCTTCAAACGGTGGCTGGCCTGCCATCATTTCATACATGAGTACACCGAGGGCCCACCAATCAACAGACGGACCATAGTCCAGCTCTTGCAGGATCTGAAGATGACAAGGAAGACCGGTTTTAAACACACGATACCAGAAATAACAAGATGGAAGGAGGTTGGTTGTGGTCTGATATATCTATTCTTTTCACTTCTGGTTAGAATTTAATCAAGTTACAGCTGTGATGCTCTTATCAACTCCAACGAGTCTTTCCTCTCGACTCAAAAAGTGGCGCTTATAAGCTACACGGCTGCCTCCAGATTGGGATAATGAAAACTTTACTGGCACCAATTTATACTTGTAAAGTAGGTTAGGCCAAATACACCTGGCATGACAGGGAGGTAGGTTAAGACAAGTTCATGTCTGCAATAGTACTTAATAAGATTGGAAGTGTCTCTTGTGACATTCATGCAAATACAGTTTCTACTCGAGCATGTTTGATGTAGAGAGAAGTTACTCTGGTAACCAAGTCGTTGTGCTTGCGGTCAAGTGGGTTCATGGCGTGACACGATTCGACAACAGACAAAATACATGTCCAATTGCAGGGAAATGACAGTGGTCTGTTTTTTTAATATTCCAAAATTCTGGTGAAACTCTGACAACCGGTGGGGATTTCCAAGGTAGGAGATAATCTGATGCCATACGTGACGAGATCGTACGTGATTTTGCTCACCTCTGGGGCGATGTAATCTGGGGTTCCACAGAATGTTGCCGTAGTTCGTCCATCACTGATTCCCTCCTTGCACATGCCAAAGTCAGCCAGTTTGCAATGGCCATTCATGTCCAAGAGGATATTGTCTAACTTCAAATCCCTGGTTCATGAAGAGAGGGAAAATTTGGTTACAAAATGCAAAAAAAAATCATTTTGTTCATATCGCAAATATGACCTTTGTACAGCTCAATATATAAGTTTAATGAATTTGAGGAAAAAACCTTTACCATCTTTTATCTCCTGTTTTCCTTTCATCTTACTGCTCTTTGTTCTTTGTGAATTTTACTCTATTCATTGTTCAACGATTCAATGAATGTTACTTTCTATCTGTCTATTGTAAATAGTCTGTTTTCATTTCAGTTCCCCTTTGAAGAAGATCTTGCTAGGATGGAAAGGTCAAGCCCTCTAACTTTTATAGAGAAAAAAAACCTTTACAAGATATGTTTTAAAATTCTATATAAACTGTTCACAGGGGTAATAGATCAAACTGAACAGGTTTATTAGATCATAAGGAAGTCACTCAAGCATTTTAATACAGTTTTGGTCACTCATGAAAACTGTATTGACTCTTTGATAGGGATATATAATGCATATATTCTTTACAGTCAATAAATACCTAGTTTAGAGTGACAGACACATTTTGCTCTAGAATATTCTGACCCTTGAATTTAAAGCTAATAAAAGTGTCTATAACAATTAATTCAAAGACAATCCTTCCCATCAAATTTGTAAGTTGTATCAGACGAGACGTGCTTGGTATGATTGTGAGAGCTGTTGCTTTATTATATGGAAACTGAGAGATACGACCAGACATGTAAAGTATTCATGTCATTTGTAACAAAGTGATTTATTCCTTAAAAGATATTGAGTTCCTCCTCTTGTGTCTCTTGAGAGCAAATTATCTTGAATTACAGCACGATTAAAATATTTTATTTTGTATATTAATTTTATGTTAAATATCAAAATAATTGCTTTACTTATAAGCAATTAAATCTAACAGCTTCCCACACATTTGATATCAACTATTCAGCATATAGACATATAAAAGATGGATTCAAACAGGACTCACATATTTCATGTATATTACAGAACTAAACTGTAACTAAATGGCTTGACTAGAGCAGTGACATGAACAGGACTTCAAAGGTGGCGGGAGGTGGGGGACCAAATATCCCCCGAATAATGTAGGCATAGGTGTATGAACCTTTATGGATGGGCTGTGTGCTGTTCAAAAGGTTAGCGAACGAGGGGTGAGAATGTGGGGTCATGGCATGCGACTCCCATGTAGGGTGGTCCTTTCTCCCCCCCACTCCCCTCCCCCTCCCCCTAACAATATCAAAGATTCGAGATCAAACGTTGCATTCTGAGGAATACTTAAGACTATAAATCAGGTCTATAATTTGATCTGAATGCTCAGTTATGCTAAATAAATACATTTTGTACTTTGACAAATCTGATGATGGAGGGAGAGGGGTAGGGGAGGGGGGTAGGGGAGGGGGGAGGGTTGGTAGGGTGACATTTGTGCATGCCACTGGACCAGGGTTAAACACAGTTAAGGTTTACCTTACATTACATGGAAAAAACACAATTAATAGTTCAGACTGACTTCCTGTGACATAAAATTAAGGGGTGTTGTCTTTGACACAGCCAATCAAATCAACAGCTGAAAGGTGCTTTATGGAATTCCTTACAGAGCTTTAATCCCATCTATCAACTCCATGTGGGTACAGGTAATTAACTGTAACTCACACCTTACCCACAGTTAAGGTATGTGAGAGAATTAAAGGACACAATTTACACTGTTAGAGCATACAAACACAGCTTTATGTAATGAGAGCCCATTTCACTACTCCAAGTTCAAAGTAGTAAAAACAAAAAACCTGGGATATCACTGATCAATGCCAGCCAGGCTCTAAACCATCCATTTAAGAGTCATAAGCAAGGACTAAATGACAAAAACTTCTCTCTGTTAAATTTTTAACCGAAGGAAAAGTAAAAATATTGCAAATGCAGGGGGGAACCTAATGTCATACTACTCATGAAATTTTGTAGTTACATGCCTTAAGACTGACAAAGAAACCAAACCTGTATATGACTCCATGCAAATGTAGGAACATGAGTGCCAGAGTAACTTCAGCTGCATAAAATCTGGCTCTGGCTTCATTAAATTTACGAGCTCTCTGGATCTGAAACATGAGATCACCTCCGTTGACGTACTCCATGACAAAAAATAGTCGCTCCTGCAACAGAGGACGGAGAAGAAAGTTTAATAGAGTTTGCCAAGACTTGGTTAATATTACGCTTACTACCTAAATCAAACATTCAATAGAAAGAAAGAAAAAGCAAAAATAGAAAGAAAATAGAAAGGAAACAATCCAGGAGCATTTTCTTTTCTTTCCTTTTTATTTTGGCCAGCAAGCTTGTTTTTCACTTTATTTCAAAGAGAGGCCTAAAATACATTTAACCATTTTTGCTTGAAATTTCACCTTCATTCTTTATTTTCCAAAAAAATGTTCACTTAATGTTCATCTTCTTTCTGTAAGACTACTTACTGATGCTGTTGCTTGCGCTGCTGCTGTAGTTTGTCAATTTCAACATTTTCCTGAATTAATTGTTTTAATGAAAATAATATCTTCAACTCTGACTGAAAAAGCTGCGAGCTGACAATATGCTTTTATCGTTTTGTCTGTGTAATATTGTCATTTCACTTACACAAAGCTGGTGACTTTGTAGGATGACTATCGGCGTAACAAACACCCAGTTCTAAACAGAGTATGACCATAGTTGCCAAGGGAGCATGACTGAACATGTTCTACATCTGTCTGTTGTGACACAAATTTTGATATACATTCTATATTCATGTCATGTATGACAAATACAACTTAACTACTCTTAAACTATATATGCTTTGTGTTAAAAGGCTGTAACCTTCTTCTGCCAAGCCTCTGGTCGTACTCACTCATAATTTGATACATCGTGAGAGATGATACATGTTATAGCAAACATTTATCTCATTTTGTGACTTATTAAACCATTTCCTCCCATAAAGATGTCTGTGTCCCACAAACCAGTGATTCATCATATCTTTCATTTTGCAAAACTTGTCAAGTTGATTTCTTCCTTACACATTCCTGTCGTAATATTAGGTGGATTAAAGTGATAGATTAACTTAATGTATGTGTGGTACTACCAGACTGTGAAAAATTTCAATAAAATGTTTTAAATTTTTGTTACAATAGCAGGGTTGAATGATGTAATGAAGCATCATATACTGTACCTTATAGCAACTAGCTAGAATTACTATAAACCATCCTACACTACCGACCAAATTAACTCAAGTTAATACTAAAGCAGTATCCTAGAGATAAAAACGATATGATGCCATTCCCCTGTCTGAATAGCATGCCATTTATAATACTAGTCTCAATAGTTCATGATGACAGTGAGGACTTCATTCCAAATTCTTATATATACATGTATGCAAAAGGTAAAGCTAGGCTAGGCACATCTGCTAGGATAATGTGGTAGGCCTTAAACTAGTAACTGATGCTCACTTTTATCCTTCTTTTTCTTTTTTGTAAAGATCTTAAGTATAATTGATGATGATAATGCAAGAAAGTTGCAAAACAGTTTTTCTATGCTTCAATTGAAGCATATTTTATGCTGCAACAAGAACAATCTGCTAGTTTAAAAAGTGCAACTAAATTTCATTGGCTGCTTCTCTGTTGTTTGCAAATATGTTCCACACTTATTTAAATAAAGAAACCAGTTTCTTTATGAATAGATTTTCAGTCAGTTCTTCCTTTATTTGTTTGTTTGGAATTTCCAGGAATGCAAACAACTTCTAACACTGCCAAAGCTTGTCCACATCAACCACTTCTTGTTACCCACCATTAGTAGTTTTTGCTTTTAATCTTTAAGAAGTATGCAAGAATGTTTGATATGATGGAAGTTAATTTCATTTTTCCCCCCCACTGCTGACTGATTTTTCTGTAGTGAGTTATGTCAGATCTTACCCACAAGCAAACACTTACATAGCAGGTAAAGATGAGTCATTAATTATTCTTATGTCTTTGGGGTGAGATTATGAAAATAATTTGTCAAAGATCATGATAAGATTGGGGAAGGCTGAATGAAAGCTTAAAAATTGTGGATGAAGAGAAAATTGCGGACTTTATCAACAAGTAAGTATCCTTGTGGTAAGGCCAATGAGCGTTTATCATCAAACCTTTACAAGGGCTGTACTTGAACATTGACTAGTATCAATAATAAGCATATATGTGTGAGCTTTGAGAGGACATCTAGTAATTTGTGAACATCTATGTGAACTTTGAGAGGACATAAAGTAATATGAATAATCCAGTTCACAGCTTGCATTTAACTTTTAACGCAGTTTTATCACATTGAACAGACAGATGGCAACAATACTAGCGGCTAGAAAACAAGTATTATAGTCAGACAGGAGGTTAAAAATGGATCTTTTTCACCTTCTTTTTAAAAATAAATGAACCATAGACTCTCATTGATCAAACATAATGGCTTCTGTGAATATGGAATGTGGTTACCAATGGCAACCGAGTACCTATGACAGAGCTCAATCAATGTCATGGTGTGGTATAAGAAGTGCACACAACACTGCAGTCTACCTCCAACCCAGTCAAAAGTATCTATCATTTGTCATACGATATGCTCATTACTGCCTTCGGTTTAATTAACAGACCGTTTAAAGATTTGCTCTCCAAATGCCACACTATGACAATAAAAACACACAACACTCACGGTTAGTGCTCTTTCTCTCTATCTCTCTGCGATGCCATGATGGCACATGCACTTAAAGTATCTACCACTGCACTGACTAGTCATCAAAGCCACAGGTTAAATCTACAAGATATTTCATGATCCTGTCTGTTAATTAAAACCCACTGTACTAATAGACTGATTGTATGGACAGCCACCTGTAACTCCTATGATGAATGTACAGTGAGTGCTCTTCAGAGGTAATTTGTTTGTTCATAGAGACTCGTTACCAGGAAAACGCAATTTGATATGTGATATATAGAAAGGTCAAAAAGAGTTATACCTACAAAATTTGCTGTCATAAAGCTAATAAAAAAAGGGGTACTCTAAAATAATGTGGTGGCTGCTTTCACTTCAAATGGCTATAACATGTTTTTTTATTTATTTTTTATGGAAATGTGACGTCGCTTTTCAGCGAAATTGATAGGTCAATGTCTGTCACTTTTTCACATCTATTCATTTAATATGTGGATTCAAAGTACTCGCAAACTATAGCTATGAAGTGCAAAGTTTATCTCAAAAATGAGGTGGCACGGTTGGTTACCTACAAATAAATACAGGTATAAGCATACAAATAATTAAATTTTTGATATCTTACCGTTGGTATACAACGTGCTACCAATTTCACATCTTTATATCCTTTAATACTTTGTACTTTGTTTTCAGATGGCTTAGATAATTCCTTTTAGGGCATCTGTTTTGCCTAAAAGTGTAATTAATGCTCTGCTAGCATAACAAACTTGAATAACAGAATGACTAAACAGAATCCAAGAAATTTAGTCACTCTTTACCAACAAGAAATCTATTTTTTCCAGTACAGAGGGCAAAAACTGACAAAGGTAATATATTGACAAAGACAAACTGGGTGCTTCCTGTTCATAAAACCGTTTAGCTCTGACATCTGTCGCATTCTTCTTGTGGTTTATGCACTGCTTATATTGCCGCACTTTTGGCACTGTTTTATTTTAAAATGACTACTGCAAGGACATTGCAATGACAGTTGGTGTAACAAGTTGTTATTTGACGTTGCGAAGATCCAGCAGCTTACATCAGCTAATGTCAGAGATTGTAAACAAACGTTTTTTTTTACTGTTTGTTTTGTGGGATACTCACATCCGTCTGAAAGCAGGAATGTAGAGATGTCAAGAAAGGGTGACGGTTGGCCAAGACTAAAACACGTTTCTCAGTCATGGTGCATTCCACATCATCATCTTGAATGATGGCGTGCTTCTTCAATACCTTGACTGCGTAGACCTCATCCGACTCTTTACGCTCCGCTAGCATGACCTGTTAGGCAAAGACGAGATATCGAATGACATCAAAATTCAACATTTCTTTTCATTTTTTCATTTTATTATTTTTTTTATGACAGGCTGCTAGTTTGATCACATATTACGTCAACAACAGATTAAGCTACAATACTTTGTAGTATATGGGTGTTGACAATCAGCTTATAACTATACCATTCCTATCCTATGCACATTTTAGAAAGGGATAAAACTAGCCTTGCCTTTTCCCTTCCTCCCTAATGACATTCAATCCTGCATCTTTGTTGTTCTTGAATGATAGTTTTGCACATAAAAATAGAGTATGGATAGTCTAGAAAACAGCCCCTGGTTTTCAATCAAGTGGCCCATAGCTGATGTTGCCAAAATGCCTATGAACTAGGGACCACCTTTCTTAGAAAGTAGCATGGCCCTTTGAACCTAAATTTCACCTCTGCATGAAACAATGCCCAAAAATTAGGATATGAACTCCATCAAGTTCATTTTCTGACATTTCGTGTTCTTTGCATATAAAATGTGCTACATTAATTCAGTCTATTGTCTCATAGCTTTATAGCTCATACCTCATAGCAAATGTCCTAATAAACACATTTTTATAATTCAAAATATCTGATGTTAAAAACATTAGTCATAAACAGCTTGTAATAAGAAAACATTGGTTCAGCTACCTCACACCCCCCCCCCCCTTTTTTTTCCTCTTATTTTCTCTCTTTTTAAATCATTCAACATTTATTAAATTTATTTGGAAAAGGACACTGTGCAATAATCATTAATGAGTATGTAATGTGCAAATGTTGATAAGTACTCTGCAATCTGACATGATATTGACATGGATACATTGCTTTTAATGTATTTCATTTTAATTCTCTACATTTCAGTTTAAACACAGTTGTGCTTTGATTTCATGAACTTTGTTTCAGAACTGACAGTTTGAACTACAAGTGAACTCCAAAGATCTTAGAAAACTATGACAAGGAAATAGCCACAGGGTGAATGGACTGTACATTTGAAAGCTGTAATATTTGGAATTGTCACACTGCTCACACATGTGGCCCCATTATTTACATCTTGGTATCGGGTGATTGCAAACATTTGTTAAACAACTACTACAGACTTTTCTTTCATAAGATGAACATCCTTTAATCTAATAAAGAAAGCTTGCACTTAATATGAACTTTTACATGGCACTTCTGTAATCCCAGGTATTGAATTATTGGTTATCAGTCAAACCAAACTAGTATGTACTATTTCTTGTAGGTCTAACTTTGTATTTAGTTTCCTGTAAAGATTGATAAAAAAAGGAGGAATTTACTATTAGAATGGTAAACTGGTGCAGTGTTTGTTATGCAGTAACCACAGTCATTACGAAAATCAAATGCTGGATTTGCTTAATCATCCTTCTCAAAATCAGTGATGCCAAAATATTCTTTCAAATGCCTTCAAAACTATTACACAAAAGTTGAATTATTCCCTCAATACAGAATTGTTATTGGATCGATGATTGGATGTAAGGTTAGCAACTCTTATCTTATACTGCATATAAAACTCCTTTATAAGAAATTTTAAGCTCAAAAATAAAATTAAAATTTCCATTACTCTTATAACATTCACTTTCCAATTAAAATTTCTGTAAATCCCACCAATCCATGCTTAGTATTAGAGGAATGCAGAGAAATTATTCTGAAATATTTGGGCTCTATTTTAATCATCTCTCATCGTTTGATGTTGAATTTTCTGAATACAATGATCATACAACTCTTGTCAGCAAGTGTTTCTGATCTGATCGCTGATTAAAAATTATTCATATTAAAATTGACGTCCATCTACCGAGAGAGCAGAAGAAGAAAAAAACTGGGCTCAAATGTAAAGACTGATTAATGTCAGTAACAACATTATAGGTGTGGCTCACAATATATTGCAAACTTGTATTGACAATATGCACTTAACAAGCTGCCTCTGTAGGTTCTATTCAAATTGTGCCTAGCTACACACCCAACGGAAAGCTTCCCATCTGACGGTGGAATTTCTATGAAGAATTAGGTGAGTTTTGATGGTAGGATTAACATTTATGTCAAAATTTCATCATTGATCATATGGCGGTGGGCTCGGTTAGTCATGACAAGTTAAAACATAATTTAGCTAATGTTGAGTTGATTGGAATTGAAAAACTACTGTTATATAATAATTACAAGACCAGATACTGGTGATATGCGATAGGTTCTCTTAACTAGGACAGGTGTATCCATGCTTGCACAAATATTAATGCATCTTTGACCATTTATTACTCCTAAATGGCCATTGACCAGAAAATCAATAACATCACAAATGGTGCATCACTTAAATTATGATCAAGTTTTCTTTGTTTCATGATAATTTATGAAACGGTGTGAAAATTGCTGCCAAAATGCTGATCAACGTGTAGGAGACATCAGTCACACTGGATGGTTAGTGAAAAGTGTTCAAACATCAAAGGCTGCAACCCTTTTCCTCTCCCCTCCCCTTCTCCTCTACCCTCCCCTCCCCTTCTCCACTCCCCTCCCCTTTTCCTGTCCCCTCCACTCCCTCCCAATCTCCACTCTCCTTATGCTGCCCCTCCCCTCCCCTTCCCTCCCCTCCCATTGCTACTCCCTTTTACCAGCCCTCCTTTCTCTTCTACCTTACAAAAGATTGACTCATACAAGCTAGCTTGAAATTACCTTTCCAAAACTCCCTTTTCCTAGAACCTTGATGAAATTGAAGTCTCCTAGTTTGAACCTCCTGCTGGGTATCTTCTCCAGTTCTTCTTTCAGGGATGGGGTATATGAAGATGACCCCAAGTGGTGTCTCTGGTGCTTCCTGGCAAATTGAGCATCCTTCAAGATATCCTTCCTCTCGATCTCCTTTTCATCAAACTTTCCGCTTCCTTTTTGGTATAAGAAAAAACCCCACAGTCTTCATTTATTAAAGCTTCAAATGGTTAAGGCATCTTCAGAAAGGAACTTTTATAAAGTCTCTAAAAGCATTTTAGATATTTAAGCTACAACATGCACTAAATAATGGCAGCAGAGGACCGACAGGTTCATAAACTAAAAGTTTGTAAATCATTGTAACCAGACACCAGCTAGAGAAAGGTAAATTCGTCTGCCAATTATCTATCTTCTACTCCAGAAACAACAAGACTTGCAAATGCTATCATTTCTATCCACTCCCATGAGTTGAAGGTACATACCACAAAGACTACAATTACCTATACCTCTCATATGTCATAGACTTATGTTGAACAACTAACACCACTTTTGAAGAAAATCCACTTAGGATCAAACATCAGACCCCAAAGTTGTATTTATATCTACCTCAAACAGCTAATAAAGCCTATTTTCTTTTATCTTTCTTTCTTTTTGCCCCTTTTAGAGATACCACAATTTTGATGTTCCTTCAAATGTAAGACTTGTAGCAAGTCCAAAACTGGACATCACTGAGCAGCTTCTGCTTTAAATGTTTTGATATTTTCTTTATTCACTTTGACCGCCAAGTTACGTACTCTACCAACTTGAACGAAGACTTTAAGGAGCAGGAGGTACCAAAGGCATTTCATGTGGTATCATTGCAGTAGTTAAATGCCTTGTGATCAACAGTAATATGTCTCTTGTGGGTGGGTGGTGTCCAATATGAAAGTGGTTATCATGGGTAGCATGTTCCTATGAGCGCTATCAATCATGTTATAGGCATGCAACTGAGAAAAACACATCAAGTATAAACTACTATTGTTAGTTGACCACAAGATTGCTGATATTCAGAATCTAAAATGTTCTCATTTTATTCAACTACCCAGAGTTAAGAGTTCTCACGTCAACTCCTGACATTTTACTTTTCAATAAGTACTTACAGATATTTAGACATGCTGAAGCCTTTCTGATGTATCAGGGATTTCATGCAACATATACAGATATAACATATATATATACAGATATAACATATAGATATATTCAGATATATGCATGTAAATAT